>JBCJKH010062192.1:0-15609 GCA_039877255.1 Loriculus beryllinus
CTGCATTTCCATAGCCTACACAAATTATACTTTCATATGTTTCTTCCAAAAAAAATAAAAAAGGAAACAAACCAACAAACGTTTTCTCTTTACCCCTACTTTGTATTAGATTGAGCCAGCTAGCATGTATTAGAATTGTTAAATCATTCCCCATAAAGTTTAAAAGCTTTTAATTTCAAGAATTATAAATAAATAAATAAACCACAAGCAGTGATAGTAATATAGAATGAGACAGAATAGTTTGATGTTCTTCAGGACTGAGTGGAAGCTTCCAGTTAAATAGTTTTGCACTGAAGCTGCTAAATACTACATAAATCACATTTTAGTATTTAAATATCTATTGGGACGGAACCTGAGAGTCAGCTGTCTAAAGATTTCTGATTCTTGTCAAAATCACTGGGTTAGCCACCTCCACATTTTAGAAATATAAGCATTTACCTCTTCCACCTTATGCCCTTGTGTGTAAAACAGGAATAAAGTAAAGCCTTTTCCTTTTCAGAGCTGGAGTTCATTAATAGTGATAATAGAAGGTACCTAAAATCACTTTACTCATATTCTCCACAGAGGTCAGTAGGCAAGTGCTAAGTGCTAAAATAATTCTCTGCTCTCCAAGCAGGCACTGACTTGCTAAGCTGAAGGACAGACTCTCTATTCCATTACCTTACCTTCTATATCTTACATTTTTATCAATAAAAAAAGAATGTACAGCCAGAGTGTGAAATTCTTTTTGTATGAAGGGCCAACAAAAGGCCCATGCCTCACCTTCCTTCCAGAAGAGTATGACACCTCAACAGATCAGTCAGTGTTAATAGTTAAAGCATGAGACATTCAGACCCTATGTGTCAAATACGTAGGGCTAAATTCTTGACTCTGACTGACAGTCTTGCCTGGCTGAAGAGGGCATATAGGGCAGAAAGCTGCCTTTGGCTGAGGCAGCCCAAGATAAATTCAGCCTGGAGAAATGGCAGAGTTGATGAAGAGGTTGTTTACTCACCCTAAAGAACCTTCCACCAAGATGTTATGATACTGTGACATTCTTCTTTAATTTTGTACCCTTTTCTGTGCAGCATGCCTTTAACTTCTCTTTAATAGAAGGTAAGGCATTCAGTGCCTTGACCGGAAAATAGTTTCCAATGTTTCACTATATAAACCAAACACACAGAAGCCTGGTTCATGTTCCCATGGAGTGCTCTACAGTATATCATTACTCAGAAATTATTTTTTTCAAAGTTGTCTAATTTGTAAGTAAGAGGATCACAAAACAGTGAAAGGGAAGCAGAAAAAGTCTTCCACTGGGGATATGGCGCTTGTTCTGACAGTTCTGGCTGAAACTAAACAAGCCAAGCTCATTCATATAATTCCTTCTATCCTAATTCATAAGGTGCAAGAGAATAAAGTAATCGGTAAAAGCAGCTTGTTACAGTTTACAGTTTAGTTTCCTTGTTGTTTGAAGTGGACTTTTGGTTAGAAAGTGGAGTTAGCTGCTAAGTTTCACGGGTTTGCCTATGAGAGATGCCATATAGACTTTCTCGGAGCTCTTAGAACAGTTGGCCCTTCTTCATTGTAAGTTTATTTAAATTCTGTAGTAGGTGCTAGACAGAATTTAAATATGGTTAAGCCAGGTCCCTAACTTACCTTAAAAAACCAAACCAAAACAAAAGAAAACTAAAAGGTGAGTGGTAGATTCACAGATTAGCAACACCACTGTGCTTTGAGGTCGATCTTGAGGGAATTTCTTTGGAATAGTTATGACTTCAACAAGGTGTCCTGTTTTGCAGCAAAAATAGTAGTGTCCCATGTAGTCTAACCTGGGCACCAACTGCTCTTCCTGAATAGTACTTCTGCTGTTGCAATGGAGATGTTTTGGCCACTTGTGGAGGAGATGATTCACTGCAAAATGCCATTTGTGGCTAATGATCACCTGCAGTGCTACAGGGTTTTCACAAAAGTAAAGAAAAGAGAAAAGAGCCACTGCTGAAATAAAATCCCGCATTTTGCTCTATATTTTGGATTCTGTTAAATGATCTCACAGTTCAAAAAAGTCACAAACTTGCTGAAGGAGTTTCTTAATGGAATGCCTTGAGTTTTTTAACTGATCTTCCCCCTTGCAGATTTCAGCTGTTTGAGAACTGAGCCCTAAGTTGTCTTTTCACAATGATCTTGTTTTTGTAAATTAATGATGCAAGTGATTTATTATTCAGTTCTTCCACTGTTGTTTTCTTTCTGTTGATCCTGGCTTTTCTCCTTAATTTCTATAAATTACTGTACAGTTTCCCATAAGGTATAATTAAGCAGAATTGCTAAAGTTTTAATTATTGTGTATTATAGATGTTGAAAGCAACATTAGCACTTAGCTTTTAAAAATGTGATAGTATATTTATAAGAGAGTATTTATAAACACATTTACATATAGTTAAGATGAAAAAGGTATTTGAATTGTAGTCATTAGCATTTCTTCAAACATATGGCATACCAGCAGAAGCCATGGGCCATGCCTTCATTAACTGAACACTGTTTCATCAGTATCTCAGCTTCCTGCTATGCCACCCTGTGGCGTACCCTTCTGTCCCTGAGGTTTCAGTGACAAGGGACAATATGTCCCCAAGGTGAAAATCTGGGAAATAACGCAGATTAGCCCTTAGAGGAGTTCTTATGATTATTTAATCATACTTAGGAAAGAAGTACACTGTACCACAAAAGAAGAACATTAAAAATTCTACTACCCTACTATTTCCCATGTTGCAGGGTATGATGGCCTCTTCAGTGTACCATCAGCATAACTACAATGGAACTTGACAGCTTTATGCTGCCTATTTTAAGGATGGCCTGTTTCAAATTTGTTTGTGCGAGGGGCAAAGCCTACATTGGTGCTAATAGGCATCATGGGTCAATTATTCACCAGCAATAATGTTCAGGTGATGGATCAAGATTTAACTTCTCTAAAGCATGGCACATTCAGCCTTTTAATTTTATTTTGTAATAAAAAAAAAGGAATAAAAATACTCTTATAAGTGTCATGGTCATGTTTTATTTGTGCGTTTCTCAGGTACATAAAGATAAATTAACATGACCTTTTGTAGGATATCCTTTGCTAAAAAAAAAAAAAACCAACAAAAAAACCCCAAAACATATAGTTTGAAAAGAAGAAATATTTTGTTTGACAAGATGACACTTTTGAAAGTTAGGTTAGGGTTTGGTTTGGTTTTTTTTTGGTGAGGTGTGGTCTTTATTTTTCTTTAAATCCTTCTCAGTATCTCCCAGCCTCACGTTTTCTTCTCATTGTGACACAAGTAAGAAAAAAGCCCTGAAGTGGGAAATAATTATAATAAATATTTGCGTGCTTTGTTATGCACAATGGCTTACTTTCTTGCATTTGTATCTGTTTTCTTCAGTAAGAGTTGGAGCTTTATGTGTGTTAGTGAATGCCCTCTGCCTTTGGAATCCAGTCAGTAAAGCCTGTTTGTGTTTTGATAGGCGAGAGATATCAATTACAGATGACATATTTAAACTCTAATTATAAAATTAGCTATTGCAAGAATCCTTTTTCTAATATTAGTAGATTTTTATATTATAATCTGTCCTATTCTTCTGCCTATAGGAAAAGATACTCTTCAATATACATTTAAGTGAAGGAATATAAACTCTATCAGGGTTTAGCCTGGTGCAGATGGAAAAAGTATGGATTTATAAAGTAAGCTTTCATTTATTTCCTTAAAATAATCTGATAAGTTTTGATTATTTTTGTATACTTTCTCACAGTTTTTGCAAGGCCTAGATATAATTGTGACAGAATGTTTAGAAACATTCTACTAGGTAATCACAGTAAAAGTGTTTAAATTGGCATCAGTCCATTTTTACCTTCACTTTTTTTATATGGGAGGAATGTGAAAAATTACAGTATTTAAATTACACCATAAAAATTACTACAGTATCCACCATTAATCAATGGTGCAATGGAAAGCTCTCATTAACTTTAAGCCTCCGACCCTGACATTTGTCTACTCATCACAGCAATCATTAGCAAAATGAAAAACAATAAACCAGGGTATCTACATTCTAATAATATTAATGCTTTCACTGTATTACACACAAATGTCAAATGTGACAAAAAATCACTGAACTTCAAATATATACATAACAGATTTTGATATATATAAAGCACCAGTTTTTGTTATTCTCACTGAACAGAAAAATTAAAGTTACAGTGCCAAGGGGGCCCATACCATTTGCAATCTGTAGCATTTCCAATGTATTTTCAACAATATTGTAAATATTTATGGAGTTTTATAAAGACTCTATGCTTCCTTCTGTTTGTGATGCATCAACAAGACGCAGTAGGATATCATAGGCAGATATTTACTTCTGGGAATTCCCTTTTGGACTCTTTTTGGTTGAAAACCGCTTCATGACATACAGTACCGCAAATCCCCAGAAATGTACCATGCTATTATTGCCAGCTGAGTTCTTCCAAGTAAAGATGACATCAGCCATCTGTCATGTTATACTAATCCTAGGGAAGAAAGCCAAATGAAGAGAAAATAAATACCTTTCATAACTATTAGCCAAATATTTGTTATAAAAATATAACAAATTTGTATTAAAATATTAAAATCTCACTAGCAAAGCTAATTATTGTAAATTAATAGTCCTTCCTGATTAGACTACATACCTAAAATGTATTTGTCTTTTTACTTACCTGAGTAAATTTTGTCATGAACATATGTTTGGAATTCTGGTCCCTTGCTACATATTAGTAGGTAAAGAAATATGCTTCCAAGTGGTGATTTTCCTCCAGACCTGCTAGCTGAACTCTGCCAGGTACCACATAGCTGTGTGAACATTCTGTACTCTACTGCTGAATTAAATGGAAGTTTCCCAGGACCTAGCAGGGAAGAAATTCCACTCTCCATCATAAGCAATGCTGCCAATCAGTAAGGAGCGTCTAAATTAACACTAACATCATGATAAATGTTTTAAAAGCTTAAACTGCACTAGTTTCCTGCTTCATCACAGAGTAGGGGACATGTCTGTGAGGAAGCCTTTTGGACAAACTGTACGTGGAGACTAATTCTGTGGGTTTATGCCTTATACCTGTGTTGTGGGCAGTTACTCGCACATGCTCGAAGTTTAAACTATTGTGCGCTTGACATTTCATCACAATGCAATTAAATATAGAAAAATAAATCTCAAGAAATAAAAAGAAGGAACAGTCAGCCAGCCCATTCCCTGATAAAAATGTAGCATGGTACTGTCATAGAGAGTGATACTAAAGCACATCTATGATTAGTTTAGTGGTATAGCAATTGATGCTTTTAGACCTATAAAAGTTCTTTTTCTCTTTCAGAGTTGTAGAAAAGCAGCACAGACAAAGCGTTTACACATAGGACTACATAAATGAAGAAATACATCTCCCATCTCTCCACACTTTTTTACTTGTTTGGGGGTTTTTTGGTTTGGGAGTGCAGGGGAATTTCACTTCTTTTTACCATTTAACATGTGAGGATTTCCTTTTAAGGTAAAAATGCTTCTGGGGATGTGAACTCATATAAAATGAAAAATTAAAGCAATCAAAGTTTCATAACAAAAGACATTTATTTCTTGGGCTGTAAACCCTTTCACTTGTTTATAGTTTAGAAAGATACAGTAGAAATAATGAAGAATCAATAAGCAAAGGATTTTCTGACAAGTTCTCCCTGAGCTACTCAATTGGCTGGTTCTTCTAATGATTTCAGTTGGTCTCTGATACACCTATTTATGGCACCTGAAAACAGACTGGGGAGATATGAATGTTTTGTCGTTTTCTTCATTGGAAGATTGCTTTAGCATAATTCCTTCAACCAAATTTTTCAGTTTTGTCACCTATATATGATTCTTGAAATTTATGTAAGATTATCAAGTTTTATAAAGCCTATAAAGCCCTAGAACAATACTACCTTTTCAGTATGTACTACTTGCTATTACAATTTACAACATCTTATCCACTCTATAATCTGACAGTGTATTCAACTATTGCTTTTGACACATGCTTGAAAACATACATAGCAAACTGTTTATGCTAAACTAGACAGATTTAAACATTTCAGACTGTGCGAACCCATCAAAATCCATTCAGAACTGAACCTGATTAGGACATTTCTGGTGAACAACCTTTTTTCAACTACTATTTATTAGTCAAAACCAGTATTTTTAATTTAATGTAGTAATACCACTAAGAGATTTAGAGAAAGGTGTTCAATGTCAAGATAACTTTCTTCATGAACACTGGGAGAAGAATAAAAAACTTTGTCACAATTATATACTAATTTGGCAACTGATGTCAGATCTCAAAAATCTGTGTTCAAACCTCTGCTTTTCTCACATTGCCAAGATGACCCTAAACACTGCATGTCTAGACCACCTTGAATAATTTTATTTTATTTGCTTTGAAGATATATTCCATATTTCAAAGAAGAGGACTTTGTCTGGGTCTCCTACTGCAGGTGAATGATAGATACCTCAGGGAGTTACTTTGTTCTGAATATTTCCTCAAGGTCTTAAAATCAGAAAAGTATCATCTGATCTCAGGAGGCAAGGGGTGCTTGAAAAGAAAAGAGCAACCCCAAAATTCACTACAGAGATTACATGTATCCTTTGATACTCAAAAATGCAAAACAGTTTTTTCATGTCCTATGCAGAAAAAAAGGGCACGTTAAAATTCTGTATCACTCATAGTAAAAAAAATTACATTTCTTTTGGAGTGATTACTTCAGCTAACTCATTTATTTTTTAGAGAATGAATGTCAACGTGGATTACTACCATTCTATTGCTAAAGACAATCCCATTGAAAAACAAGATCTGATTTTTAAAATAACATTTTTGTGACTTCATCTTATTTATTGCGTCAAGAAATCTAGAACTGGAAATTTTGGTCATCAACTGTCTGAATATACCCATCTGCTTTACAATCCTGTAAGAAATGAAAAAAAAGGTTTATTTTCTTGCACTATAAGACTTCATTAGGAATAAGCCATTTCTGAACCCAGAAGACCTGTAAGACTGTTGCCTGCAATGTATGTATTTATTCAATACAGAAACTGGGAAAAAGCTGAAGTAAGATTTGTGATTCTCTATTTTCCAAATAAAATTGATGCCATATTTTAAGTAAAAGGTTTCAGATGAAAAGAAATTATGTTTCCTTACTTTTTTATTTTAGACATCTCTATTTAATAATGAGGCAAAAGAGAGATTTCATTGCTCCCTCCCTTCTTGGAAGTTAAATAAAAAAGAAGAACCAGCGGCTTGTAATTCAAGCAGTGGTAAGAGAAAGATTTATTTTTTTCTGAAACAAAATAAAAAAATACTTTATTGTTAATTTGTTCAATCAAATTTACATATCTTTGCATTATTGTTTTAAACCTTGCCATGAAAGAGACAGGTCACTAGTCTTAGAGTGATCCATCTCCGTTTTGAAGTACTTCCAACCCTGCATAGGGTACGTGTGTATGATTTATGTATGGGGTACCTTTGTGCTTCTTCAAGGACATGAAAGTGCATCTGAAGACCAGATACTGAATGTATTAGTCCAGTCATTCCCAGAAAACCAGGGTTTGAGGATGGACTCCTACTTTTGATATGCTCCCTTGTGCCTGAAACACCATGAGGCTTGGGCTGATTTTTAAATCATCATGGTGAGGTCTCTCATGGTAACTTTAGAAGACTCCAGCCTCAGAATAGCTGCACAATCGTAGTGCCCCATGAAAACCTTAGTTTCCATGTGGTGCAAATACCTCTTACTAAACAGTTCTGTGTATGCCTAAAATCAGTGTTCCGGTGAAGACAGCCAATGAAGCTGTTCACTAAAGAGATTAAATGAGGTATGCTTAGAAAGACTGACATACTTTGATTATTTTTAAAATATTTTCTCCTACTAGTTCAATGCAATGATGTATATATCCTAAGAGTCTTCCTGGATTCTATGCTTCTGCCCCATGTTCAAATTAGTATGAGAGGTAGAAGCTAATGGTCTTTTGTGACTGGCCAAAAGACATTTTCTAGACTGTTCAGATAACCCATGCAGCTAACTTGGGCATTGTGGTCTTTACTTTCTGGCTTCCAGGACTGTTACATGTTCAGCTATTTCAGTAGAAAAATGCAGAAGTCTACTTTGTGCAGAGAGCAACTATTCTAAGAAGCCTATTGGTATAGGAAATTTAAACCATCATTTATATGACGGTTTTAAAATTAAAGAAAAGGTTTATTTCTGATTTACTTTTTTACAGTTACCTAGAAAGCAACTAAAATTAAGAATAAGCATGTATAAATGAATTTCTTTAGAAAGAGACTTGAGAAAAAGTACTAATGGGTAGATACAGAAAGAAGGAAAAGAAGAGAAGGTTAAATCAACAGAGAGAAAGAAAAAGGAAATATATACTGATATCCTAGTGTGATTTTGGCTATTTACTCATTAGGAGGCACTAGTATACTAAAAAGGCTCACTAAAAAGATTAGAAAGATAAATAGCAATGTCCAAATATACACTGCTGCATAAATATAAGTGGAAAAAAGACATTACTGAAACCTGAATTTCTTTATTGAATAATTTACTTTGTCATCATGAATGTAATGCCATATTGCCTTGTGGTGTAAATATTGGAGTGATGTGTTTGTAAAGCCCAGTCCCAAGAGAGATGGCTGAAGAATGATCAAAAGCTTGGATTAATTTTTTTTATGTTGTTTTTATCATTTTGTTTTGGTTCCTGGAATTCCTTATTAATTTTACTGTCATAAAGAAGACTGCCATAGACTGTTTTTTGGACTTTCTTCCTGCTCATATAGTTTAATGGGTGAATAAAACTTTTCAACAGAAATTGTAAGAAAAATTTGTAAATCCGTAAGAAGCAAAAGTTGACCACTTCTGTCATGGGCTTATGATAAATTCTGTCATGTATGTCTTCTAATGCAGAAGCCATTTCATGCTTTTATCCTACATTGAGACTGTTTCATGCAGGTGGTTCTTGACTACCAAGGCCCTGTTTGATTGTGTCAAGGTCCTGTGCAGTTAACAGAAGCACAGAAATTTTATTTGAGAAAAGGCATCTGGGGAAAGATTGTACTCCTTCTCTGAGTTCAGTGAACTTTGAGAACTTGGTGTTGTCCATGGCCAGTTCTTCCTGCTTGCTGTGTCATTAATCAGGTCACAGAAATTTGGAAATTCTGTTTACTAATTTTCTAAGTGCTTAGACTTTAATGCTGACTGTACTCTACTAGGGCCAGTTTAAGGAAAATTAATAAGGCTATCCTCAGTTCCCACACTCCAGAGAAAAACTCCAAGAATGCAAGACAGTTCTTCGTAACTAATGTTGTTTGGTTGGTTGGTTGGTTTTGGTTGGTTGCTTGGGTTTTTTCTCCAGAAAAAAAGAATCACCTTTAGTAATACTGTGATGGCACATGCATCATGATACAAAGATTTGATCTCTCAGAGGATTAAGTTAAAAAAGCTGTAGCTCTAGTCCAAAGTTTTCCCTCAATTGGTCTGATATAAACTGATCATAATTGAGGTCAGATTAAAGCACATATCATGAACCAGTTTTGGAGGGTTTTTCTCAAATTGGCAGAAATGAACGTGGCTGGCTCACAGAAAAACTGGGACTTCAGCCTAAATATATTTCCTCACCCTAATCTGCATGCCAGTCCCTTTGCTAACACAGATAACTGACTAACTCCACATAATCTCTCTTGTATGCCAATGTGAATATGTTATTTTATAGTCAAATACTGGTACATACACTTAGAATAGCAAAGCCATTATCTCTGAGTTTCAGAAAGGACAGCAATTTTTACTTTAGATAGACATGACAGCCCACTAAAATTTACCACAATCCAAGTACAAAGAGTCTCATGGCAGATTGAGTGTACAGGTGATCTGCTAGTACCAGTTAAGGACTTTAAATTTTTTTGTGTAAATGAACGATCACATCATGATTACCATAATGCCAATTATTGCCCTTTTTTCGTGTTGGGTATCAACCATCTGACATTTCATCATATACAAAAGTAGACTCTGATCAAATACCTCAAATTTCTGGGCTTTTTGGATGAAAACTGAAAATAGGGTTATCCTATTTGAAGTGACAAAGGGGACTGAATTTCATTCCCAGTTAACCAGAGTACTTTTCTTGACTGTAAACAAAGCAATGCACTAAATTTGAGGGGAGCCATTTTTCAAAACCTTTCCTCCAAACTTGTATTCATTGGTTTTCCTCATCTGAAATCATATTCGATACAATAATATTGCACAGTTAGCTGTAAAATATGTTTTAATTTTCCCAAATGAAAGAAAAATTGATGAGGATTGCTTTTGATAAATGCAGCATATTTACATATTGTAAAATAGGATATGTTTATTTGTAGGGAATCATATAACAGCATGTATTAAAAAGTATATTTCTTGAGAACAGAGGAAAAAACCTGAATTTATCTGCATATTTTAATAAAGAGATAGAGGTGCTCATATTTTCTTTCAGCATCTCAGGGAGCTACCTTCCTGAAGGTCATTCTCCTGTAGGGATTTAAAAACAGAAATAATATTTTTACCTCTTGCATACATGAACAAGAGGATTTAAATATGTAATGGAGTTTTAAGGTAGGGGATCATAGAAGTGGGTCTGCTATTGAGTACTGTAGGACAGCGCAATAACCATTACGAATAACACTTCAAAACTGCTTTCATTCTAACCTTCGTTTTTTATTCCTAAATTTCTGAAGTCTTTAACTTGGTGGGGATGGTTTTAAACACAATCTCCCTACATCTTTCCTGTTTGCTTTCCATTTAGCACTTTGGTTTAATTTTGGTATTACGTATATTTAATTTTACTAGGTTTTAGTTGGAAAGGGAAAACCTCTGTCTTTAGAGATAGATAATAATCATGTAGCATTGGTTTTTTAAGCATGGAAAACTACTAGCAACAGAAATTGAAATGCATTATGTTATTACAAAGAGAAGCACCTTGAAGTGACCTGATGAGAACTGATGTTGATTTGACAGAGTTCTCAGCTATTCAGAGCTGCTTTCCCCACCTGAAGAGTGTATTCTTTACAAGAGTGTTCAGCTTTGTTCATATTTTCTTTGCAATGGAAATTTAATGCTGCTATTTCAGTTGAGGTAACACTGGGTTAGCACTGAACATTTTGGAAAGAGCTTCATTGTGAAAGTAGGATATAGAGATGCATGATACGTGGGTGTCTTGAATTATCAGCAGGCAGTGTGTTTTGCTTGTTAATGATGTGTCTTTCCTGTGTGTCCATGCCAGGATTTGTTGATTTCAGTGAAACAAATATTCAGAGAAGTGGATTTCTTCTCAAAGAACCAAGTGAATATTTTTCAGGTCTGACTTATCCTTGGTAAGACTGCTTGAGAAAGAGAGCAAACTGAATGTGTTTATATTTAATATCTGTGCCCAAAGAATGGTGTAAAGTAAAAACTAAGAAGGCCAGGGGCATTACAGGTTGTAATTAAGACCAGCCCTTACGTATAATTAGACTGTAGGGGGAAATCTGCTATGGAGAGAAGATAGAAGTTAACTGTAGGACCAAAACCATCAAAAAATTGGTAAAAGGTCTGAGGAAGAGTCTGATGCTATTTTATATGAGTCTGGTTTAACAATTGCATACACTGTAAATAACTGATGAGCCTCCTAATGGTTCTTCCTTTCATGCTGGATACATCAACCCTGTTAAGAGCCTTCAGTTACATTACAAAACTAGTAGGCACATTTTGAGGATTTTTTTGTCCACTCCCAGCTATATTGATCTCTAGAGACTGAAAGGTAGCAACTAAAACTCATGTTCCTTGTATTTGCTTGTCTACAAGCAGTTTTAAATGAAAACTGTCAGAACTGAGAACTGTTGCATGAAAATTTGGCAAGCATTTGGCTTGGAACATTTACTATATCCTGTTTCTGAAGAAAATCAGGTCTTTGCATATCTGTTGTAAACTTTAACAGATTATCAACAGGACAACAGTTCAAAGCAACAACGTAGTGTCAATTATTATCTAAAACAAAAAAAATAGGCTTTTATTTCTACATACCTTTCTTTATAAAAAGTATCAAGCACCATTTAAAATTGTGTTGTAGTTTTAATTATGAACTACAATGATTTATCAAATATGTTCTTTGTTCCTCTCTTCCATTTTCACTGTTACTGACCAGATGCTTCAAGTAATTTTGTGTCCAACACAGACAAGTAACACTGACAAATGAGTGATCCTACTGCTGTTTGACTCGAAAGGATTGTCAGGACTTAGCTGACAGATCAAAGCTGATTTAAAAAAAAATTTAAATAAATCCTGCCCTCTGTAATTTATAAACCAGGACGTTCGGTATTAATCTGCCTTCTGCAAAATTAACCAATCCCAACTTTTGGGGAGATATTCACATTAAACAGAGAGATACTTATGGAACCTACAAAAGAAACAGTTCCAGCCAACTTGGGTTGAAGTCCAAATGTTAAAATGTTCTTTATCCAGCTAAAAGAGTGACTTTTTAATAAATTCTGGAACATTTTCCTGTAGTAATGTCCAGATGTACTTTTTATAAATGTAAGCATTAGCTGTTGCTATGCCTTGATTTTATTTTAACCTGAACTGTATTTGCTATACCTAAGGATAATTCACATGGAGCAAAGAGCCCTAATATTTGTATTTTAGAATAAATATTATGAATATCTCTCTCAGGGGAAAAAAATGTTTAGATAACCTGCCTTTCACACAGAAAAGCTGGCTGCTGAACATTCAGTACAGCAGTTCTTCCCTGTCTTTCCAACTGAGAGACAGTACTACATATGAAAATTCAGTGCCTCCTGGCCATACTTAAGAAACCCTATTTCTTTGTGAAAAAGGGGAAACGTATGGAAGTTGTAAATAAATTATGATTGCCAAAGATCAGAGGAATTTTTACACAAGACCAAAGCAATTCAAGCTCATTCTTTGATACAAACCTTTAATAATTCAACACGGTGGTAATTTTGGTATTGCTAGGACTCCTAACAATTGAACCAATCTCCAGGTTGTTAGCAGATGATTAAGAATTAAGTTATTAGTAGCTGACCTCTGCAAGAGTCATATGATTCAATGTTTAATTTAACCGATAGGTGTGGCTTTCTTTCTAAGCGGTCCTGGAAATCTCCATAAAAATACCACAAGGTATGTTTGATGACAACACTGTTCAGCTCTTTAACAAGTATTTCTTGCTCAGCTTTCAAAGGCAATCACTCTGAGCTACTCTTATTCAAGTAATTTGGAAGTGTGATCTCATATATAGTGCCGTAATGAAATAACACGCTGAATATCAGAGAGAAGGATCAGTAAATCTGTCTCCTATCATTTCCAACAGGAATATCTAGAATAAACACATACTCACTGAGAAAAACTCATTGCCTTTAAAATACACCAAATTCTGTCCTGTGTTAATGGGGACTTACATTTAGAGTCTTTAAACAAATGTAGATTGTGAAACACAGACACTGATTTTCTCCTCTGCAGGAAGACTATTTTATCTTTACACTAACCTTCCTATTTTCTGGCATTGAGAGCTGGACCTGTTGGTGACTATCCTTCTCCTGCTGTCATGTCTACACTTTGTACATTTACAGAGCAGCAGTCCATTCTCCAATAGGATCCATGCCAGCGCACAGAGCACAGCTGACCCATTGCCCATGCAGTAGAAGGAAGAATGTGGAATTTCATAAAACCAGGATTGTGTGCTTCCTAATGGGGTACAGAGACCAGGGATTATCCTTCATCCTACCCCGTCTCTCCCTTTTTCAGTGATTTAAGTCCATCAGCATTCCTCTGTAGTGGGGCTGAACTTACTCAGCTTCAACACCCTTCTTAGGCAATCATGCTACTGCCCTTGTCTTCAGATCAGAGAAGTGGTGCCTCACACATCAGAACCCAGGAACTCTGACAGATCCACCAATGTGGAGATGGGTAAAATTATTTAATTATCAAGGTTTCACATAGGAACATAAAAACAATACTCAATTCAGAGTGTTATTAAGGCAAAATATCGAATCAGGAAAGTCAGCAAAATTATGATTAGTTCCTGTTAACAATACAATCTTGTTTATTGTAGATAAGCTCTTTTACTGGGCGTTTTCCTCAGCTGATGTAAACAATTTAACTCCATTGCATTTGATTCCCATCAGCTGAAGATCTGGCCACACAAAAGTGTACACTTACCCTCCAAAATCAAAAGAATTCTTTTTTTTTTTTTTTTTCCATTTGTTCAACTAATGTTAATAATAGTCTACAATTTTTTAATAATTAGTATGTGGGCAAATGCACTTTTAATAACAAAATTCAAGTTCAGACTGCTTGGTTTAAGAAAAGAAAGGAAGAAAGGAAGAAAAAGCCAGCATAAACAGTAATGAGCTGGCAAAATAGTGAACTTCCAGATGTGCATTAGTTTATTTTCAGACAGGGTCAGTTAGCATATTTCTGTTCTGGCATGTGCATTCATCTTCTGAACAGGGTGGGAATTCAACATAATGAGCACCTGATCATCCATTACTAATGAGCCAGATATGCCCTGTTATTTAATTTGCTCTTTCATAATTTCATACACTATATATTGCTTAACACTGTACCAGTCAGTCTAATGAAGAAAGCTTGTCTTCATTCTTTTCAATCTCCCTACTAGTAAATGGATTTAGAAAAAGGAATATAGTCTATTATTCAAAGATGGTTTCTAAGATGGTTCACAACAGGTTAATGAATGATATATAATACTCGTATTAGACCAATCATATTAATAACAGAGAAGAGCACATGAGGGTCATAGTGCTAATTGCATAGGAGGTCCAGCCAGAAGGCATCTTTATCTTAGAATTCAAGATACACCAAGTTTGACTAATCAC
Organism: Loriculus beryllinus; assembly: GCA_039877255.1. Classification (NCBI taxonomy): domain Eukaryota; kingdom Metazoa; phylum Chordata; class Aves; order Psittaciformes; family Psittacidae; genus Loriculus; species Loriculus beryllinus. The sequence goes on from JBCJKH010062192.1 coordinate 14,897, forward strand.
CCACAGTGTGTTTGCAATTAAAATAACACTGTATTAACCCTGCCAATGTGAGGTATCAATATTTTATGTGTGCCTTGACAGTTCTAAGCTGAACATTTGTAGTGCTTAATGCTGTGCTAGCAGAGAAAGCACACAGCTCTGGCTCTGCTTTAAACTGCAACCAAAGGGCAAAATTCAAAGGAGATATTTTTTGCAGAAAACTAATTTTCTTCTATTATTTTTAAGAATGGTGCTAATATCATCAGAAAGATGATTTTTCAACTTAAATTTATTTATGCACCATGACACAAACTCTGAAGTGTTCTGGAAAATGTTGAAAAAAATCTTATTGAAGTTAATGGGAAGACTCCACTCTGAATTGAAGGAAATGAAGAGTGATATGTCATTTTAGTATGACCCTAACTGATTGTTACATAAAGAAGTTCAAAGTAGGCACAAAACATGTTGCATTAACAATGCCTCCATGTATGAGTCTATATTCACCTGGTTTAAGTCAGCATGGGAGTAAAAGCATGTGTATTCTGTTAGTCATGTGAACCTCTCATGAGGTAGAAAATATGAAGCAGTTTACATAGTAAACTGAGCTCCATTTCCAAAATCTGGTCTTCAAAAAGGAAAATGCTGGTCTTTCCTTCTTAGCCCACAATCCCAAGTTCTCACCAACGTTTTGCCCAGCTCTCCTGTAGATCTGGTTTTCATTTTCAACACTACTG
>JBCJKH010062193.1:0-14989 GCA_039877255.1 Loriculus beryllinus
TGCAGAGAACTGGGGGAGTGAGGATCCAAGAACTGCTCATAGGAAGATGTTTATGATGATTTGTCGAGCCAATTGATAAATAAATGACTGTATTTTAGTACTCTGTAAAGATGCTTCTCAATATCGTTTTCCAAGTGATTTTAGTCATGGAAATTAGAAGTACCAAGAATTCCAGACCATGAAAATGTGCATCTGCTGAAATAGTGGTTCCTAAACATATTCTACATATTCTTACTCTTCTTTAAGCAAAAAAGCAACTTGAAGTATGTTCAAAGCATTAGATTCAGGACTGAAAGGTCTTGCTACTGCTAAAGGATGTTTAATTTTTCAAATGGCATTTAAGATTTGTCAAAAGTGTGAAACAGACAATTTTATTGAGAAAATGCAGATTGCACAGGAAGGATTTATGTAGGAAAGTTCTATCTCTATTCCATTTTTATTATTAGTAAGAATAAGATAACATTTCATAGCAAGAACTTTAAAAAAGAGCAGTCACAGGGTTTTTCTAGTCTAGTTTTTTTGGGGGGGTTGGTTGTTTTTTGATTTCCTAATTTTTTGCTTAGAAGAAAGCACAGCTTGATGTGGATAACTGCCTTTTATATTCATATGCTGTCAGGTATGCTTCAAAGAAAAAAAAGTGGAGTGCCAAGTTCCCTTAAGATATAGTTTTTCATTTCCCTTAAAACCAAGAACAACTGTGTTGCCAACTTAATTTCTGCTGTGAAATTCCTTATGTGATATGTAAGAAACAAAAGAAGCATTTTACAGCCCAGGGAATCTCACTGCTTCTTTCATAGCATGCTCCACTCAAAGAAAAATAAAATTAAAAGGAGACCAATGTACTTACTTTTCCCCTCAAAACTATTGCATTGAGAATTATTTATGTAGGCCTTATGGTCTTTCATGGAATTTTAATAGGTATACTGTTGCATATGCATGAAAGTTATCTATCATTCTGCCCTAATCTAATTTAGACACCTACACTTTAACTGTAGGCTTATTGATAAGCCTAAAATTAATCAGTTCTAATATGGAAAAAACACCATGTCACTATTTACCTCTTTTCACTAATCCGTTTAATAGTATTGGGTTTGTATTTAAACAAATACTCCATTCCATTATATGTTATAAGAAAGGAGATATATAACCAGTGGCTATTCGCGTAAATTCTGAACATGACAGGGCATTCTCAAATTGTTTTCAATGTGTTTCTATTCTGTGAGTTTACCTATGTTCTGGCAGTAAGTGGGTAAATTTATAGTGATGATGCTACCAAAACACTATTCTTCTAGAGCATATAGCTTCGTGCATGTGTGTCTAATCTTCTTCCATGTAATTATGTTTAAAGTAGTGTGGGTTGCTAATCAAGCCTGTACATGCTCCTGACAATGTAGCTGATGTCAAATGAGGCAAGACTCTGAGCTGGGGACACCAGCCAGGTCTCATTCAAAATGATGGCATGCCATCTTTCCTGAAGACACATTAGTGTCTCTGTGTCCTAGAATTCAGGGACATTACTTTAGCTTTATCACGACTCTTGGTTTTACTTTAGGTCATTCCTCTCTTTATTTCATGTATGCAATACCAGAGGAAAGAGCAAAAGAACTGAGCATATGTTAATGGGAGGGCTGAATAGTACACAGGTCCAAACACACAGGAAATAGGTGTAATGAATTCCTCCAGGTCCTTCAGCTATTGGATACTCCAGATTACAGTTCTTTAGATGTTATGTCAACATGAAAGGAAAGTATTCATAAGGCAGATGGTATCTTAATGGTTTTCAGCTAAAGACTGTTGAACAGTGATTCTATCAATTCAAAGAACAGAAAAGATTTCAATTGGTAGGTTCCTCCTGCAGAATTTCACAAGAAAAGTTGTTTGCAGGCATTCTTTAAATGTCTGTCAAACCATGGTCCCATTTGAGTCTGTTTTTAGTATTCTGCGTTTCTTTTTTACACAGTAGTCAATACCAGGAGAAAAATAAACTTCCCTGTAGCAGAATTTTGTACTTTGACTCAGGTGGACTCTGTGGCTGTTGAAAAGCATGTTGCTGTTTCCAAAAATTATGGAGCATCTGAATTTCATATATTCTTTTGTGTTAAAGAAATTATTGAGAAAGATAGATATTCACGTTTGATGTCTGGTTTTGTTGACCTGCCCCTTAGTCTTTGCTTAAATTTGGCTTCCAATAATTCTGTCAAAAAGAAGTAGTTGCTTCTTAGTTATCAGTGGTTTAATCCATGTGGATAGGCATTATGGTGAAGAGAGTAATACCTCAGTAATGGCAGTAGTTTTGAAGTGATTTGTTTACAACTGTGGAGTCCTATTAATCTTGAGTGAAATTTTTGAGGAAGCTGAAGGGTATTGTGTTTAATAATTCATGTATACCTCCTATAAGCCCATAGGCACAGCAGCAACAGATTCTTCTGGTAAAAAGAATTTAATCTACATGTGCATTTATATAAGCAGATCATATCAAAGTATTGCATTTGCTGTGAGGTGAGATCCTTCTGTGCATTAAAGTATTTGATTTCTTAACTAGTTATGAAATGAAAGTCATGTTTGTCTAAAGAAAAAGAGCACATGTGAGTTAAATGGATTTATCAACATCTTTGGTCTCATTTAAGACTTAGTCTAGGTTTAGTTTCAGTCTATATTTAGCATAAATCTAGAGAAAAAATGAACACAATCTTATTCTGCATTGACCAGAATGCATAGATCTAGGGGAAAAAAAAAAAAAAAAAGGACCGTGTGGGATAGGGAAACAAAACAAATTATTATTATCAGTTGGGTTTTTTTGATTTCAGGTAATTTTTTTTCTTCTTTTTTTGTTAATGTCTCATAAATAATATAAATACTTTCTTATCACAATGGTCTATCTTACTAGGGAACATTGTTTTGATCATAGCCAAAGTATGTAAACCAAAGTATTCTCTTTTTACTACAGCTGTTTTCCCTATGAATGCTTGAAACACAGTAGCAGTGGAATATGAAGGATAAATAATGTTGATTGTCTGTTAGACACCTTTCATGTAGTCCTAAATAGGCTTTCAAATGAGGGACACAGCATGTGAGCAATTTTGTTGACAAAATCTAATTTTTCTACCTACATTTCTGAAATTCTTTTCTTTTTGAAACTTAGCTGTTTTTTACCAAAAGACAAAGAAAACACTGCTGTAGAAAGAAAACAAAAGTTTGTTAGGAAGTAAATAATTATGCTGACATTCTAATGAAGATTGCATATGAACAAAAAGAAATCAATAGGACACTAGTATACATTTCTTTGTATTTCTTATACCATTCACTGTGTAACCTCTTTCTGTTTTGATTTCAAGCAATAGCTTTTATAAATGAAAATGTCCAGTCTAACCGTTTCTTTTTCATTAAGTCAGCCTGTTAGAATACTCTTAGAAGAAGAGGGTAATGATGTATGAAAAAGATTGAATTGGTAATGCAATAGTGATGTTTTTTCAGATACAGGGCAAATACAAAATGGGGAAAAGGCCTTCTTTCTATTATTAAATGCTTGCTAAGTCAGTGAGTGCTTCAGGGAAGAGTATAAGACTTGGTCATCCATTTCAGTATTACTTGACCATACAGAAATGCTGTAAGATTTTCAGATAACAGCTGCACCCTTTCACAACCGCTTTCAATTAAAATGATAGATGTTTGCCTCCCTTGCCACCCACCCCTTGCTCCAATACAGTGAGTGGAAGCCTGTTTCAGAACCTGACTTTCTGATGGTTAGAAATCTTCTTTTAATAACCAGTTTGCTTCCACTCTTATTCTGGTGTTCTCTATAACTATTCGTGCTCTGAATGTGCTTTTCTCAAACTTCATCTTGGTCTCTCAGTGTCAGTTTGATAAATACATCTGTTACCTGGATTATTCTACAGTCTGTCTCAGGGTAGTCAGTCTCCTATAGTGACAGGATTTATAGTATGCATTTTTGTAATAGCATTATATAGATTTCTAACTTATCCAGCATATCTACCCTATCTATGTGGTGTACACGGAGGAGGGAATGAACCCCATTAAACATCCTTTACTGCCTTTAGCAATTTTGTTTTAAAAAAATTCTTTCCTGAAACTGACTTTTTTTGCCATGTTTTGATCCCCCAAAAAAGGTTGGATGTTTTGAGTCTTCATTAAGCAAAAGTTTTCTTATGGCTATTTTTTTGATCACATGACAGCATCTCTTAATTTCAAACCATGTCATTATATTAAAATGGGTACTATCAGTGCTGTGGATAGGTATATTTGTCATAGAAAATCAGGTACTTATGATTGGGTAAAAAATGTCTACAGAGAAAAAAAGTCATATGCTAGGTAGAAAAATTGCTGAACAGAATACTGAATATAAGGTATGGGAAGAGAGAACTTGTTGCTCTACATTTAATACTGTCAGAGTTCTCCTTTTGATGTTGTTTCTGGATGGACCTGATGAGGATATACTGAGAGAACTGAAAATGGGCGTGCACAGACAATTAAAAAGAAAAATCAGATCTTTATGAGCAAATATAATTTTAGCTAAGTATGAACATTTATTAATTAACAAATTTCTTCAGTTTAAAAATAGAGTGCAGTATTAGTGGCTAATTGGTATAGAGAAATGACAGCTGTATTTTTGTTAAGGATTACCACATAAAAAAATGTAATATTTTGGTAGTCATGTACATGTAGTTTTCCCTAATTAAGCTACATCATAACAATCTAAGAATTCAAAGGCAAATGCAAAGGCATCCAACAGCTGTCCTAGGTTTTATCAGGAAAGGAGTCAGCCTAGAGTATCAGTTATAGTGTCCCCTCATGAACTCCAAATACAAGACCAGTGGGGCAGGGAGAAACGGGTTTTGCTGTTTGTCTTCCTAATAGGCTTCAGAACAGAAAGGGCTAGTGCTGTTGGAAAAATACTGTGGGTTTTTTTATCATTCTACTGTCCTTTTCAATACTGCTCCATAGGAGAGTGAAAAGTGATGCATGAGGAAGAATTGATTTTGTGCAACTTAAGGTGATATAATTATTATTGTTATTGAAAATTCAGTCTCCCTCTTCACCCACCAGAGAATACAGCTTATGAATTGAGACAGTTCCTCCTGCTATGCTTACCTTAAGCACTTAGCTACAACTGCAGTTTCACTTCTTGTTCTTAACTGGTGAGAAATAGATCTTAAGTTTTAACTAAGCAAAGTTTCTTAAGTAGGAATTTTATTGTTAATTCTATTTATAGTTACTTAGAAGTATTTTCAAATGCTTTAAGGTGATGGCTTTTAGACTACTTCCAAGAGTAGTCATTCACATCATTTCAGGAAAATCTGATGAATTTTTACCAGAGCTCTGTAACTTCAAACAAAGTAATTTAAAGCGATAAAGCCAAAAGATGAGAATAAGATATAAAACAGTTTTTAAGTGAATATATCAAATGTGTGCTGCTTTAATGACAAGTACACATGATACAATAAGGAGAGAGTTCTTTTATCGTTATGAATGTCCCTTCATTGTTAGAGACAAGCATTTCTTCATGACTGAGAGGACTTCTATTTCGCCTGCTCAGGGCTGATGATAGTCTCTCTATCAAAAAACCTTCCATGGAAAATTGATATAGTGGCAGACATCCAAATGGTTTTGATGTATTTTCTTGTGTGTTTCTCTTTTCAAATGTTTAGCTGTTTGGATTTAAAATATGATTTGTCTTGTCTTTGAGGGACTGAAGAGATGCTAATGACTTGGGCAAAATATAAAATAATAATAAAACATTTAAGAAAACAAATTCAGATTAAAAAAATAAAAGTGTACCACATGAAGAAGGTTGTAATATGGCTAATTATAGAAACCTGCAATGTTGGTATTGCAGTAAACCAGTCTATTTTAGTGTTTTTAGAACAAGGTAACTTCAGTCTCTTAGTATTTGCCCCATAAGCTTGCTTCAGCTTGTAAATTATTCATATAATTTACAGTCGTTAAAGGTAGTTTGCAGATGGCTTTGCTTACATTGTTTCCATCTCTGTGCTGTAATGTCTATTGCTATTGCTGTTACAAATAGCTTATTATATTAATAATTAATAATTACTATTAATAAATTACAAAGTAAATATAAACAATATAGATATTAACGTAATTAGTTTAATTAATTAAAATAGATATAAATAAATATTAAATATAAACTTAATACATAAGTAGTAATAAAAATAATAAACTTATTATATTAATAATAAATTCCTCTAAGCATTGTTGTTCAGGCAGAGTAGGATAAGGACTCTCTGAAATTTATGTCACCCCATACAGTTAAATTTTTTGATCATGTGAGTAGAAAAGGAATTGTAAAGCAAGAAAATAAAGGACGTAGATGCTCTACTGCCTGTCACACACTCCCCCATCCCCTGCAATGTTCTCTGGACAAATTCCAGGGTAAAAAGTACCCATGTGGTAACTGCATGTTAGATAGTTTGTGTCCAAATGTTCTGATTCTGGTAAGGAAAACTTAAAATGTAGAGTATAAATATACTTATTTTGATTCTGGATTCACAGTCTGCACTATAACCACCTCCATTAGCAGCAACAACAACAAAGTATCAATTAAATGCACGCAATTAATATAAACAGTATAGCTTTCAGCTGCACTGAAGATGAAGAAACTCATGATTTGATTCTCATGACCCCATTTTCAGAGCGCCAGACCTCAGACTCTGTCAGATTGTCTTTCTTACATTTGGATTCTGCACATGCATAGGAACAGATTGATTTATTTCCTTTACAAGAAGCATCTATTCCTCTACATGGATATAGATTTCCCAAGGAATGGAGAGTAAGGGAATGCTCCATGATGATATTTTCTTTTTGTATTGTTTGGAGGAACCCTCTGCACTTTAAGCAAAAGCTATTTATCTGCTACAAATAAATTTTGTCTAGTGCCTAGAAGGAACATAGTCTGATCCAGTCCAGGATATCTGTTTGGACTCAGACTGCTGTAGAACTCCATAACAGATCCAGGATATTTGAGAATGACAGGAGTGTGATATTATATAGCTGGTAGGCCATTGTGCATCTTTTTATGCAGTAAAGCATCTTTTTTCTTTTTCCTTTTGTACTTGTAGTTCAATTAATGCCTTTTGCAAAGATACCAAAATCCCATAGTTCCACTGTATTTTTGAATAGGTAATTAATAACAAAACTACAATAAAGCAGTTAAAGAGTAAAAATACAAAGCATCCTTTTGTGGAACAATGCTCTTATGTTATACTTCTATTATAATCTTTCAGTTAGGCTAAGCAGTTTGCAGTGTGACTTAAAGGATGAGCAAAATGTTCAAAGGTTGGAACTACATGATCTTAAAGTGCCTTCCAATCCTTATCGTTCTGTGAACCTATGTAGTTGTCAAAGAATGGCACTCGTCACTTTCCATTCTCACATGGATTAGCCATTCTGAGATGCAAACAAGTTTTGGCAGATAAAAAAGCTGCTACATACTGTGTGGAAGAGTCAGCCCCTAGAAACAAGAATTCTGAATCTGATGGCATATTCTTTAATCAGTATGAGGATTTATTAGACATGTTTTCTGATACAGGATAGACAGTCTGATAATCCTTAGCCAACAAACTGGCTGTGGCACTATGATCTTGCTGATGTGAACTGCATACAGATTACTCAAACTAAATTGATCTCCCCTTCTGTGTCCTAGTATTTGTTTCACAGAAATGAAAAAGGTCAGATTTCCTTTTGCCAGCTATATCATTCACTTTGTTAGGCACCTAAGCAGAGTTCATGACATGATCAGTACAAAATAGAAATAGAAAAAATAGTGAAAGTGTGAACAATCTAAATACACCTTCTAATGAATATTCAAATTGCATTGGGTTAAAGTACTCCCAATTATCGCTCCTTCACATTAATATTTTGACTGTGGGTAGTCCCTGAGGCTTTGTGGGGCTCATTTTCTCAATGTGTCTGACTGTGGTTGCACCCAAGGTTGGAAAAAGAGTTTCGTAGTCCCTTCAGATATTGAGCTCATTCGAAACAGAAATATGTCATTAACGTTTTTCTTGGGCACATTCCTCTTTATATTATAAAGCTATGGAGTAAAAGAAAGAAAGGAAATGGGAGGTATTAGAACCTTTGGATTTTCTGCCACAACTATGAGCAGCCTGCCTTTGTGCACCAGATTCTTCTGAGCAATTATTTTCTACTCGGATGAGTTGTCAGGCAGCTGGTCTAGTAGGGATCAAACCTTCCTATTCTGCCTGAAACTGTCGAGCAAGAGTAACTCTGTTAGTGCTTGAGGAATTGTTCTAATGGGCATGTTGCACAGTCCCTCTTGTCCAGTGGTTTGGGGTTGGGTTTTCTGTTTCTTTGTTGTTTGGGTTTGAGTTGTTGTGTTTTTTACTTAATTCAGTCCAAGGAGAAAGACAAAAAGTAATAATCTAGGGGGAGAGTTGTTCTACAGCGCTGTAAGGAAAATTGGAAAATTCTGTGGAAAACATGAGGGTCGATGGTTCAGGAGGTCTTATCCACTTTTTAGCAACAGTAAAATACATAGGATTGGATCTGTGTTTCAGAAAGTATTTTAGAACACAGAAAATCTTATTTCAGGAAGTGCTCTTTTCTTCTTCATGGCAACCCCCTAGAAATTTAAAAGCCTATAAAATCTTCCATTAGTCTGAAAATTTAGGAAAGAGGGAAGGCTAGTACTTCTAAATGCTGCACTGGTAATTAGACTTTGGATGACATAGCTACTACTGATTATTGACTTCTCTGTTCTTCATATACTCTAAGTGCTTAAAGGATAACAGAAAATGTCACTGCTTTCCCTGAAGGTAATTGGAAAATCTAATTTCTCTTAAGATCTTTCAGTGAAGCTAAGGACAATAAATTAGGAGGTATATTTTTCTACTCCTCATGGACTCCTGTGTGGACTCCAGCTATTTGCAAAGCAGCTGTAAGTGCGAGCAGTATTTTAAGCTGAGCAGTGTGTGTGGGGGGAAAAAAAAAAAGGGCAATTGCAGATTTTAAGGAAAATTTATTGCCTTCAACGAATTCAAGTTCGTCAGGGACTTCAGCAATAGGACAAGGGGGGATGGTTTTAAACTTAAACAGGGAAGTTCAGGTTAGATATAAAGAAGAAGTTATTTACTGTGAGGATGGTGAGGCACTGGAATGGGTTGCCCAAGGAAGTTGTGAATGCTCCATCCTTGGCAGCGTTCAAGGCCAGGTTGGACAGAGCCTTGGGTGGCATGGTTTAGTGTGAGGTGTCCCTGCTTATGGCAGGGGGTTTGGAACTGGATGATCTTAAGGTCCTTTCCAACTCTAACTATTCTATGATTGTATGAAAAACAGATACATGATTTTAAGGGCAGTTTTGCACTGATGCTTTCTATGTTTTATGCATATATTCTATTTCAAGATATAGTTCAATAACTGTGGCCATCTACACAGAGAAGTGTGCTCATAATTTGTATGGTATTGCTACAGTTTTAGCAGAACTACATTCTATTATTTAAGAAGAAATATAGCGATTAGTGCTTAGTTAATTATTTCAATATTGGCAGGCATATACTATATGCAGGGGACAGGTGAAAGAAAACAAATAAGGGAATTCTAACATGACAAAATGTCTTTTAACAGGTACTTGGAAGGATATTAAAACTAGAATAAAAAGGGTAAAGGCTTACAGTTTTCTGCAATGCTAATGTTTGGTGCAGAAGAGCCTTATATTGTGTTTGCATCTATGAGTGCAGCTAGTGACTTCAAAGTGCAATTTGATGAGGAGTAAACGTCAGGGAACAAGGAATGAAAAGCTCTGGCACCATTCTGCTACTTTTCCAGGAGGCAGAAGTTATGGAGAGCTAAGAAGGAAACACTTGGGCAGTCCATGGTAGCTGGCTGAGAAGAAAACCTGAGATGTGTTACTTCTGCTGTATGAGGAGCCTAAAGAAGGTTGCCTGTAAGATTTCTCCCAAACAGAGAAGGACCCTGAACCCCATCTAGCCAAAATTCAGGTTAATTATGAGCTTAGAGGGAAAGCAACCCCTCCATCCTTGCTCTTGTCTGTATTTCTATCCTGATAGATTTACATGTGTATACAGCACATGTTACGTAGATAGGTTTGGTATTTCATCATTGAGTTCTGTTAAAGTTCCCTGGTGAATTCTGTCTGGCTTCTGTGCTGTGCTGCCCTTTACTTGGTCTGTGTGTACTCTTTTCTTTAGGATTCCCAAGTCAGGACCTCTTCAGTTTCTTCCTCACAGAATTGATTCAAAGAATCCATTTAGCTTCTTTGCAATAATCTCCTCCTTTCTCAGTACTATCTCTATAACATGAATATCAATTGGCATTAAAGACACTTCAGCAGGCTCTTTCTTTCTGAGGTGTTTGAAGAAGGATTTAAAACTAGCTTTGATCCCTGTGTCAGAATTTGCTCCTCAAATTCTGTTTTTTTGTCCTTCCTAACTACATTTTTAAATATAATCTGCTGAAGTTTAAGATCCTTTGTTTAGTTTTCCTTTGGTTATAAATTTTAGTATTTTAAGGTTATCTTCTTATTTCTATCCCATGCATAGGATTCTAGCTTTTGAGTGAAAATACGTCTGGGTGTATTGCTGTGAACCTTCTCCTATTAAATGAAGATTCAGGACTTCAAAATAAAACATCTCTAAAAGCATAAGACCACCTCATTACTTTGATAAATATGTGAAAATTCATGTGAACTGGTGGTCTGCCTAGCATATACAAATAAAGCGGGAGAGGGAAGAATATCACTTTGAGTCAAGCTTTTGTCTCAAAAGGTATTCTATTGGAAGTATTTTCATGACTGTTGCAGTGCACTGGGTTAGTAGTCTGAGTTATGAAAGTTGCTGCAGGAGAGAGAAAAATTCAGTGACTGGCCCTTTAAGACTATAGAAACAGCAGACAGACCTTACAGATATAGCTGTGCTAATTTTATCATGTTAAAGGCAGCTTTTTGAGCAGTGAGATACATTTCAGCATATTCACAGTAGGGCACTGCTTCTTATCTGTAGAGTTTGGGGCTCAAGTGTTCCAAGCATTTTGTAAAATAATACTAAACTAGATGGTACTGATATGAATAATGCATGTTATATTGGAGGCAAAGCAAATTTCCTGGAGTTTATGGGACTTATATTAATAATACTGATCTACTTGTACAAAAATAGGGCATTCTTTTTCCTGGAGCTGAAAAATCTGAGTTTCCATGCCATCAGTGCTAGGAAATACACTTGTAAGCTGTGCACAGGGAAAAGATTTGTACTGTTGTCAACTAGTCATAATTGTGTCTGAAGACCAGGGTTACTTCATGTCATCAAAGTGCATTGCAGGTCCGGGTACCTGTTTGTCTCAGTCTCCCTAAATGGCGAAAGAAAAAAGCACCTTGAAAAAGTCATGAAAGCATCACAGTTGGGAGAAATAAATTAAAGAAAAAGAAGTTCCCCAGCTTCTGGTCAAACTCCACACTTGTCATATTGACGGGATTAAACACAATGGCTTTTTGAAACTGTGTTGGTCTTTGCACTTTTAAGTTGAGAGGGTTTTAATAAGTCCTTTGTAGATGCTTCAAGTTCGTGAAAAACTGTATGAAATGATGGGAATATTGAGTAGAGATGTCATGTGAAAGACCTGTGAAGTATATTGTGTTTGTTAGTGTCATAGAGTACAATACTTAAAAGACTTAGAGGATTTTTATGGGAACATTACACATTTATGGGAATAGAGCAGAAAACCTGAAAAATCAGGGAATGTAATTGATTTTTAATTTAACCCTTGCTATAAGTAGGTGAATTGAAGAAATGTTTACAGGTAGGCTGAAGTTCAAGCTTTGTACTATGAAGTAAATACATCTATTTTTTGATTACTTTGGTACCTGAAATTGTAAAACATACTTGATAGAGAAATCAGCAGATAAGCTGTTTTCTTAGATTTTAAGTGAGATCAGTAGATAAATATGTGGAATGAAAAAGATAGAATTTCACAGTAACAATGAAAAAAAATCTATTGTTACTCAAGTGTTATTCTTTGTATTGTATTCATGCATGTTTACACAAATGAGGGAGAATCATTGGCAAAGCTTTGGTAGCAGTTCACTAGAGATTGTAAGGGACACTTTTTGTGTTCTGGCCAGTTGGGACTGGATGTCTACGATAAAGGAACGCAGAGAGAGCACCTTATTAGTGTGATGATTTTCAAGGGCCTAAATGGAATGTGTTAGAGTGTTTTAATATGCTTAAGCATCATAAGGGAGCTTTCCTGTGCTAGTGCCATAACCTTGTGTGAGGGAGCAAAGGTTGCCCAGTGGATCCTGTGTGCCTTTCAGCACTTATCAGGACAGAGCCAAAGTACATTTAGCTAAGTATCTAGGAAGAGCAACTTTCAGCTGGAGAGCTGGAGTTAAAGAGGACTGAGGATGAGAGATTTGCTGGATGGGAGAACTGGGGCAAAAGAACAGCAAGGAAGCAACTATGAAGCAACTGGGATGTTGGAGAAATGAACCATGTGCAATGGAAAGCATAGAAGAAAGTGAGAAAATGTGGGAAGGCAGTGCTATGGATGTAAAAGAGAAATCATAGAGAACATAATAGTAGATAAAAGATTATGTAACAGGGGAGGCTGACTTATATGAAAGTGAAGTTTGAATTTGGTTTACTGGTTATTTGAAATAATGGAAATTTTTATTTTCAGTGTACTTTGGTGGGGTGTTTTTCCCCCTTGGTTTCATTTTTTGGGGTTGATGGTGGGTTGTTTTGGGAGAGGGAGGGGGTTTCATGACTTAAAGGCTAGGGCAGAGGCGAGATGTGTGTGGGGTTTGACCATCTCGGAGAGCAGCAGTACATGGTTCTCCATTGCTCCAGGAGGAATCCATACAATGATTCACTACACCTGGAAAAAATTATGACTGAATCATGGTGTAGGACAACAATCAATGTTTTTTACAGTCTCAGGTTTTGTCATTATGGAATATACTTTTCTGCCTGTTGGACTGCCATGTGACATTTCCTTTCATCCACTTGTGTGAAAACGTTCAAAGATTCACTATTGTGCCTTAAACCTGAATGTTCGTTGAGGCAGGTATTGGTAACAAAAGCTAAACATGTTTGAACATAAGAGGGACTGAAGCTCCAACATGATCTAACAGGCTGCCTGTGCAACGGTGGATAGTGAAAGCCTGACCGTGTGACAGCCTTTGGCATGGAGCTGCAGACTGCAGGAATGCAGCTGCTGAGGAACCCAGCAAGCAAGCTGAAAGAAGCAAGGCAGCATTCTTCTGACTTTCTTTTTTCTGAGGAACCTCATCAGAATCAGTCTGTCTTCGTAAGGTATTGAAATGCAAAACACAAATAAAAGCATACCAACAAATTTCTCAACTGACTCTAAAAACCAGAATTATACATCTATTAGTGTTGTGATGCTTTATTTTGGTAACATGAGCTTAAGGAATAGAAATGTCCAACATTTTATACAATAGAGCCAAGGCTGGTTCTTTGAATTCTCTGCGAAGGGTCTCTTTTTTTTGGTTTTCCCTCCTGTAGGTTTTGTCATGCATCAGACTGAAACATAGAAGAACCTGTGTCCCTTTTCCTCAAAATCCAGACCTGCACTGTCTTCAGGTGGTACTAGCTTGGCTAGGATAAGTTAATTCCAGTGCCCTAGATAAAATATTTAGGTGCACTAATAATACCAATAACTACAGACCATAAATACAGGTTTATCTGTTTTATGAATACATGCATACTAGAAATAAATCTAGATATTTAGATCTGTTAGATACAGTTAGATATAGATCTATAGCATTGTAGGAACTTCGTTGATCTAAATGAGAATATTGGAATATTGAAAACTACAGTAAATCTTTTAATTCTACCTACCTATCTGCTTGGTTTAGAAAACTACCGTTAGATTTAAACACAAAAAAAGCAAGAAGGAGCGACCTTTTGGACATGCATTTCTTTACAGAATTTGGTACACTAAAACTACACTGTCTTGTATAAGAAATTTATAATTCATCAGGCTCACCTTCATTCCAATATCCTTACAAACTTGAATGATACAAGTGTAAAGCAATCCTTCTGGGTACTAAGCACATAAAATCCAATTGTGAACACTTACCATAAAACACATGATACATGAATGCCACAGTCAAGGGAGCACCCATTAGGCAAACTGTGTTCCAGATGGTGCAGTCTCTGATTTTGGATAATTGCATGAAACGATACAGTAGGGAACAGGGGGAAAAAGAAAGTAGAAATCTTGCTGCAGTCTAGATTTATTATCTAAAAAAACAAAGGTCCCAAATCATTAGCAGTTTGCTTGCACTTTTATTTCAGGATGCTTGTATTTGAGACAATTCACGATACCAAAACACTAGTGGCAAATATGTGGTATAACCAAGTTCTTTCACAACTGTGTTTAAAAGGAGAAACTCAGAAGCAATTACACAGAACTTTCAGATTTCCTGGATATGAAAGAAGCGTTATGTATCTCTAATGATTATGAGGCATTGTGAAATCTGTGGGGTTTTGCATGAAAATTCTTACAGGTTTTGGTTACTAAACCAGTACAAAAAAATGTTTAAAACTGATCGTAGAAGCAAGCAAAGGGGAGAAAGCCACTGGATAAGAAACAATCCTTATCTGCTTATATTGATTATATGCTTTAGTGGACAAAAATAAACTTATTTTTTTCCCTCTTTATTCAGGTTCTGTTGTGTAGAAATGACAATTGTAGAAACTATTCAGTTCTATGAGGAGCCACTGCATGTAGGCTGGCTCTGTGAGCTCTTTCTGGTTGAAATGTGCTGAACTTTGGCTAGGGAGAAGTTCAAAGGCAGGCTAAATTTCTGCTTCTGCAGGAGTATCCTGGTCATGTCTCAGTAAAGGGGTTTAATATCTTCACATTTTATGGAGGTAGTTGCATTAGTGTTCTTTGCATTGAAAAAGGGAAGAGGTGAGGGTTGTCTTCTCTCAATGCATGGAAGTAGCAAGGGGTG
>JBCJKH010062194.1:0-30775 GCA_039877255.1 Loriculus beryllinus
ATTACCCCATATTTGTAGGTTTTTTAAACAGACATTGAAATTTTCCTTTTTTTTTTTTTTTTTTTTTTTTGTGCAGCAGAGCTTCCTGAAATTGATGGAGGGAGACATTGTTTCATTCTGAGGTTCAGTGCTGTAAAAATGAGTGTGTTTTCCTGATGCCTTGTGGTCTTACATGTGCAAACAGCTTTTCTATAAATAGACCAAAATATTATGAGTATTTATTGTGGCTACTACTGTACAAATGGAAAAATAAATGCAGCTACATTCACTCTGAGGGAAAAAAAACACACTTTGTGGGAGCAGGAAAATGCTTTTTTTTTTCCTCTGAAAACGTATCGTTGTTTATTACACTTTGGCTCTATAAAGGATGCATGAGCATGAGAATCTGGAATTTATAAAAGAAATTTTTACAAACAGTGGGCTGTCTTTTTTTTTTTTCATTGTGCTGATTTTAAATTGCTGTAAGTATACTTTATTTAATTGAATTACTTTTTTTATACCAATTACATTGGTACAACCAAGCAGAAAATGTGGCCCTGAGTAAATAAGACCAACCTTCGGTTCATGTAAATTGAAATCTATATTGAAAGTGACACAGGGTAAACACTAAACATACAACACAAATCTTGCTTTTGCCAAAGAAATAAGGAAATCAAGACATTCTGCAGTCTATAATTAGGCACATGGATGTAGCTCTGTAAAAAGGAATATAAGACAATGGTATTAACACAGTAGTCCAAAGGAAAGAGAGAGTGATAAATTACAGTGCAATGTGGGCTGAAGGACGACTTAATTGAGTACAGTTTTGTAGGAATGTCCACTTAGAAGTCAGTTAAACTCTAGATATTAACTGGTAAACATGCATTGCTTGTTCATATAATTTAAAAATAAAGAAGGGCTTTATCTAATATTAATATAGAGTGCTTTCTGTTGTGGCATAGTTTTAAAAAGACAAAAATCAGCTGCTTTATCTGACCTAAGTCAGGGGTAGGTACTTGATGTTTACTTAGGGTGGTAAAAAGAAGTAGAAGCTGTCTAAAGTAGTTTGGTGGGGCTTGTAAACAGAACATGTTTTCTTGGTCAATATTAGCTTAATGTGGAGACTATAATGTTATGTTTAGGCATTTCCTCATTTGGCTCTCCAGATGCACGGTTGAATTCAGAGCATGTAACTTCAGCTTTGAAGACTAATCCCTTTTTGAGGCTTTCAGTATCTCCTCGTGGTAGGATAATAGATCCCCTGGAGACTGTCCTTCAGGGGAAAACAAGAACAGACATGTCCACATCTACCATGGGGTAGGACACTCGCCCTCCCAAAGTGTCCACGCAGGGACCTGTGTGTCTTGCTTAAAGAAACCACCATATTTGAGATTTGGTTGAATTTGTGCAGTGAATCCCATAGCAGATGCAGGGTTTTGTTTCCATCAGGAAAAGCAACTGCAAACACTTACAACATGCTTGAGAGCAGGTTGGTGCTAACAGGTCTACCTTTCTATGGCCCCAAGCTCACTTGCAGGTGGAAGGGTGTGAAATAGATGTGCATTCAATGGTTCATAAATATGCAACCAGGTTTATATGTCAGCCTCCTCTTTGAAAGAAATTGAGTTTATTTATGGGGTTTTAATTTTCATTCGAGAAAGTTGCATTGAAAAGAAAGAATTACTTTCACCACCACTCCAAAATATATTTTAATATGGTTATAGCAAATACCTAGCTGTCTGTGTATTTCTTAATTAAAAAACCAGAAGTCTGGCTTTTAGAATAAAGGATTCTGATACAGAAACAGAGCATTAGAATTCCTTTGCAACTGCCACAGACATTGATTAATTGGGATAGTCAGCATGGCTTGCTTTTAGAAAGAAAGATCTTAATGATTAACTAAGTTCTTTTTCTATGCCCCCTACTGAGCATATAAAATGATTATAAAAGAATATAGAAAAGAGGCAGTTGGAGTTGTTGTTGTGCATAATTGAAACACAGCCAAATATTTCATAATATACTATATATAGTGAGAAACATTAATTTCCATGTGCTAGCTGTCAAGATCTGAATATAGTAATGTATGCTCCAAGTCATTCTGTGTTTTTTGGAAAGAAAAACCTGTCATTCCCCATGGGTTGTAGATGAAGTAACACCTATGCTGAATGATCTACAAACACTTGGTTTTGTGTGTGTTGTAACACTGGAATGGAAAACCAGTGTTTGATAAGTTATTATCAATTTTAAGCCAAATGATGGCTTGATGTTTCTAAATGCTTACTGAGAAGTAATGAGACTTGAGATGTGACCTCTGTGAATGTGTGTATTTTTTTTATTCGTGTCATCTGGGGAAATGAGAAGTTTGTTCTGTAAGTAAGGGAATGGTCAGGGACTCTGTCTAATGCAGTTAGCAGTGTCTGTCATGTCCCACTTGTAGTTCTGTGTTCTTGGTGACTGCCAGCAATGATTGCAGCATGCTGCAACGTGTAATTAAGCATCTCTTGAATGAAGCCTACACAATATTCAGTATTTCTTTTACCTGGATCAAATTCAACTCTGTTGAAATCTCATTTTCAAACCTGAGTAACATATAAAATTTGGGCATATGCTTTTTCAAAGCATGTTCTTGAGATTTAGTTTATAAAACCATTTATCTTCTTATTTGTCTCTCTAAATTGGGATTTTATTTTTATCTGAAGGGATAGTGGGATGATAACTGAGCTTCTGTGGTGCTTTAGGAAGTAATTTGCTTTTATATCACATAAATCTTCCAAATTATTTAATAATGCCTCCTTCACATATGGGAACCTGCAGCGTCAAGGTGCATTCAGGATGGAACGGGACAGAAAGAGCATCTATTGGTCTTGTGTGAGTTGGATTAAGCAGGAACAGCTTAACGTATGTAATAGTTGCAAAGCTTTCAGAGATACCGTGATTTGTGGGGCACCAAATTTTTTGCTCCTGTTCGGTGACATCGGTTGCATTTCTCTGTTCTGGTTCCCTGGTTTACTGTCTGGAAACTCTGTTTATTAGGATGTAGCTGTATGATTCACCAAGCTTTTAAAATACAGAAATTTATGTAACATTGTGGAAATCTTGAATCCGTTTAACAAATGCATTGTGTAGATTTATGTGAAATTTACAGCAGGGTAGTTTCAATGCGGTGACTTTGATTTATATGTTTTGAAAGATAAACTCTTTGTAAGGCTACTTTATAAATACGGCATTTATATGTGGGTTTATGCAGTCAGTGCGTGTTGGTAGCTTCCAGCTCCATGTTCTCGTCTTCTGAATCCCCCAAAAGTAATTTTGCCTGCGAGTTATTGAACTCAGCCAGTGGTAGTTTTTTAAGTGCCAGCTCATGCACACCTAACCATTTGAAATAATATCTTGATGGATGCTGGAATTAGGTCTCTTGCAGCATGGGAATAGTATCGTCAGAAAAATTTACAACTTCAAATCCAAGCCTAATATATACTTTTGAGGGAAGGTTTGTGTTAGAGGCTGATAGATTTTGTCTGGCTTCCCTGGCTTTCCAAAACATTGGTGGGATGATGACACTGTGATGTGATGGTCTGGTAGTCTCTCATCTTGAGGATTTACTTCTGTGTGAGGAACATAAATTCTCCTCCAGGCTTTGTATTAATATTTATTATGACAGTAGCTTTATTTTCTGACAGCTGCCTTCATTGGGCATTAGTATCAAAGCTTTCAATAGGCTTGGAGTGTCCAGGCATCTCCTGGGACTTTGTTCGTGTGTCTGTTTTGGGTGGGAAAGGGATACCTCTGCAAGGCTGGACATTGCTCTCAATGGGAAGGGCCACCATATTGTGTCCTTGACGTAACTGGAGCCACAGAAATCCCATTTTTTTTAGAATCTTCTTTGTACTGAGCCTTCCTCTGTTTTATTATTTTTTTAGCTTTCTATAAGATGTTATCAGTCATATATATACTTGTAGATGTTTATATTTGTCTTTAGCAAACAGAAAAACATGTTCTTCACATTTAAAAACTTAATTTTGTGTTTAATAATTATAATTTTGAAGTCAGAAATGTTGTAGTAGTTAAGTTTTAACTGTCTTGCAGCAAGTCTTCAAAAACAAGAAGAAAGTTATCAAAGAATTTAATTAGTAGTGCAAGTGCTTCCTCATTTCAAATGCATAGGTGGATAATGGGTTCCAGGAATAGGTGGAATGAAAGAATGAAACTGGATCCTATGGCTTCAGGACAAGTCAAGGTCATTCAGAGCCAGGGCTTCAGTGGTCCCTGAGGATGAGCACTTGGCTGATTGCAAAGCACTTTTCTCAGGCACAAAGGTGTCTTGAATATTGACTGTCCTGGCAGTGGAAGTGGATAACCACCCTTATCCCTCTTGCACAGTATAGAGAGCCCTTGTACTGTGGCGAAAGAGGAGAGAGGTGGTCAGGGAATGGGATGATATGTCACCTTCCCTAAGGACAGTAGTGAAGTGGAGCCCCTGAGCCAACTATCATTGTTCACTCTATTCTGCATCTTGCCTTTGCCCTGGCTCCAAATCCTGTAGCCCACATCTCCAAAGCATCATTTTGGGAGGAACATCAGGCCATGAACACACTCTGTGCATGATGTGATGGTGCTACAGAGTAGAGAAGGCTTGCCCCAAGGGTTCCCACCATTACCTGCCTCTCGCTCTCACTTGTGTGAACCACTGACTGGAATGGTTACTCGAATTGAAATCATTGCAAGGTAATTCCTTGTGTAGAATTCAAGTATTGACTCAAGAGGATCACTCAAAACCAGTATGGTAACATATCTTTTCTTCAGAAGGCAGGTACTAGTTTTTGCTTTCTATTGTACTCTAGTTTTCACTGTCATTGACAGCACCCATGAGTACTTCACTCTTCTGTTAATTTCAAATTGTTAATTATACGTGTGTGTATGTTTATTTTAGTGTGTAGTCATTTGTGTTTATTTTTTTTATTTAACATTTCTTCCTGCTCTGTTACTGGCAGCAGTATTTGATTTGTTTATGTGATTAATTCTTATCCCTTTGAAATCTACGGAGCCTTTAAAAAAGAAGCAAGAAATCCTAGCAATAATAATAGCATTCAAGCTCCTTTATCTCCATTTTGTTCCAGTGCAGTGGTGGATATTCCAAATTCTCCATGGTAATAGAGAAGTATTTCAGAAGCAAGTATCTTGCCAAATCTTTGCATTTTCATTACAATTATTGCTCAGGAGCAAGAATACTTTATCAGCCATAGGCTTTGTAGCACTGGAACATGGATGTTTAAAGCTGATGCAAATGAGCATTGTGAGTTTGCTGCTGAAGTAATGCAATTTTTAAGGACCAAATATCGTTTCTTAGCAGAACTTCACTGGCATCTCTTTGGTAAGCAAGAGGCGCAATGCATCCCTGTGGTTTCTTACAGGCAGAACAGAAAGTTCTCCTTTACCCAGCCTGTTTTGTTACTTGCGGATTATGCGCATTAGTTGTTATCCCATTATATGGTACATTCATAACTGTTCTGTTCAGGATCTGAAGTAACCAGGTTGGGACTGTGTATATTCCTGCTGACATGAAAAGAGCACAGACAAAAAAGACCTGAGTGTTTGGCTACCGCAAGGACAACTAATTAACCAAAGATTTTGATTTACTTAAAATCAGTTCAACATTTATTTGTTCTTGTATGTTTACCTGCCCAACTGCTGGTCTCAGGCAGACCTCTTTGGTTTCACGTATCACATCTGGCCTCAGCTGCAAATAGGGAAATAATTTGCTGCTTCTGAAGGTTCCGCCTGACCTTATGATGTTCCTATGCTGTAAACCTTGCAAAGAACAAGGTTGGAAACTACGGAGCTTTTCTACATTAATCAAAGACACAGTCAACTTGCAGTAACAAGTATGTTTCTTTTCCTATAACAATGTTGTACTTAATTTTATTTGATTCTCTTATATTAATACCGTAATTTAGGCCCTATTTTGGGGTGAATTTAGAATTGGTGCTTGTAGCATTAAATTGTTTTAATATACACTTATTCTACTTAGAGAATTTGTGGTACAAACATACTAGCATTTCAAAAGAAATAGTTTTATTTTTTTAAACGGAGCTTTCTTAGGCCAAAAATAGTTTTGATTGAGTAAAGAGTTGGAATAAACACAGCACTGTCCTTGACCGGGCTAATTGCTGAGTAGTTCAAATTAAGGATATTCCTCATGTAAATCCATGAAAGAAGTGATATAATAAAAAATAATGCTTGAAGAGCTTTTATCTCCAGTGAGATTACTTGCATGAGTCAGTTGAAAAGCATTCACCTTTGTTCACTGACATTTAAGAAATTAAGTAGCTTGGAGCTACTCCTTATGTTGTAGTTACTTGCTTAACTACTGCCTGGTGCATCTGTAATACAAAAGATTAATTCTGTACAAATTACATACGATACCTAATTTGATATTTAAGACTTCTTTAATTGAGGAGCTAAATAATTATTAGCAATGAAACTTTAAAAAAGTAATTATAATAATTAGCATAGTAAAACTGTTGTGCCTGTGAGGCAATAGAGCTTTGGGAGGCTTGGGCAAACATTGGATCTGAGCCACTCAGTCATGGCTGGGACAAGTATAATAAGGCCAGGTAGAGTGCATGGATTTGTCTGCATTTGAATTAATATATTAAGTACCTTTTTATTTATGGGCTTGTTCTGCACTCTTGGCAGCATAAGAATACGGATGTTGGTGGGAAGAAGAAAATTATAAATTCTTTTCTGCAATTCTGACACTTGAGCCAAGATGAGAACATTGCAGTGAAGTCTGTCATTTATGTGTGTCCCTGTATCAGCTAAATATGTGGAATAATATATAAGTAAAGGGCTTCATACTTGGGAATTTTCATGTTGGATTATTTTTGAGACATCCTTTTTATGTAGATAAAAATTTCAATTCAAATGGTAGTATCTGCTGCAACGATGTAGCAACACACATATATATTATGTAGAGGAAGCCAAGAAATGGATGTAATTATCCTGCCATCACCTGTGAGAAATCTGTATGTCACTGCTGTGCTCCTGAAGGCGATAGTGTGTCTTCTTATGGATAACATACTGGTAACTCTTTAAGGTATTGCTGAATATTCTTTGAAATATTATCCTGATACCTTTCTGTCATAGCCCAGGAAAATTAACAAAGCAGAAAAAAGCTACTATCAGGAAGGATACACTTCTGGTTGGGGTCTGTGACACTGGGCATGAATCTTAGTGCCAGACTGTCACGCTAAGGAGGTTGCTCAGTCTGTGGCATAACAGTTCACCCAAAATGTTTTGGAAGTATTAGTCACCTGTCAGTTTAGGTTAATGAACTTTACAAATTCATATTTGACAGGTTTGGATAGATGGTGCTATTTTTATTTTTTTTTTATCCTGTGATTTGAGAGGTCGTAATTCACACAGAACCATGTTCCATGGGGCAGTTTTGTATACCAGTACTCGAAACCTCTGCATCTGTCCTGTTAGCTGGGGCCTGGTCACTAAAGATCAGAAAGCCTCATTTCTTAGAGGCAGTCAAGTTTTCCCTGTTTAACTTGCTGTTGACAAGAGCTGGTCTGGGTCTTTTGGGGTTTTTTTGTTTGTTTGCTTGTTTTTTTAAAGATTAGCTCTTAGAATGTCATTTGACTTTTGAGGGTTATTCACTTTGTTAGCCTAAACACTAAAACCTTGTGTCCTTGAGTTCTGATTAGTGACACTTTAATAAAGTCATTTGAAGTTCAGTAGACTGAATTTTCCAGCTTTTCTAATGTTTCCTTGGTCACAGGGAGGTGACCTGTATTCAGGCTTTTAAATGCAAATCTTTTAAAAGTTTCTGTGCAATTTTGTGTACCAGACTTCTTCATGGGTTGTAAAAAGTGCTTTTTATTTTTGTAAACAGCTATAGCAGTGTCTTTTATCTTTCTCTTCTGTTTTCCTCCTCTTTTTCTTTCTAGTGATGTGACAGCAATTGACTAAACTTGGGTCTTTTTGGATAACAAAGGATGGAGAAAAATCTTAAAAGGTTTTTATCACCGCACTTTTTTTTTTTCGGTTGGACCAAGGCAGACAAAGACCTTTCCACTTGATTGGATAATAAGGCTAACGTGGGCTTTGACTGAAAAATATCTTTGAGTTCTGCTCTTCTTTTCCCTCTCTAGCTAAAAAAAAAAAAAGAAAAACCAAAAAAAACCAAGGAAAAGAAAAGAAAAGAGGGGGGTGGGGAAAGAAAAAACTATGCCTAATCAGCCACAATTAAGTTTTTCATGGTGAACTCACTTTGGAGGAATTAATGCATTTTGTATTGCCTAACAACTCGAGTGAACATTAACAACACATGAGAACTGAGGGGAAGAAAAATTATGGCTGTCTTCTTTTGGTTCTCAAGGAATAGCGAAGGGCAGGTCGTTGACTTGATTTTCATGGGAAGATTGACTCTGGAGCGCTCACATATCCGGGAGCAGAGCGAGGGGTATTGACAGCTGGGGTTTGGGGAGGGGAGTGTGCAAGAACAGTAACTGTTGCATGGATTGTTGGGGAAAAACAAGGGAAGAGGAAAACAAAGCCCAAACGGAGAGCAGTATCTGCAGTGTCTCAGGGCTGAGGGGCTCTTTGACAGTGGATACTCGTGCTTGGACTTGAGCAGTTGTGGTAGAGAAATATTAGTATAGTGAAAGGGGGCTAGTGTTACATGAGAAATACTTCTCTGCTAAGTAATTTGAAGAAGTTGTACCATGCTCCTCCACGCATACTGTGAGAGGGTACAGAAGATGCTCCTTCAGCCCTCTCCTCCCTCACTGCTGAAGAACAGCTCATGCAAAAGAAATTTGGGAATCCAGATGTGTTTTTCCAAGATTTCCTAAGTACTACAGGCCAAGAACAATAACTGAAAGTGTTCTTGATTATTATTTTAACGATTTCTTTCTTTTGGCACCTGTTTTGTTCATACTCTGTGATTACAAATAATCTGGACACTGAGGTGTGTTCACATGAATACATCAGTCCACTTTTTCCCTTTCACTTGCATAAGTCCTGGACTCTGATACAAGGATCCAGACAGACCCTTTGCATACTTGGAAATTTGGCTAGTCATACAGTCTTCTTGCCCCTTCTCCTTTGAGGGACACGTGGACATCCCCATCCACTGCTCCTTGTGCAGCCATGTTTCGGACCTTTTCCTCCTCCATCTCCACTCATGCGTGCTCATTCCCAAAACTGTCACAGCCCTGTTCACTCACCTGCAAGATCCTGAGTTGTCATTTTCCTCCTTTTACCTGGTTAATATCTTGTCTTTCTTATCCCTTCCTCCACCTCTACCATTATTTCCCACTCTTGGTGGATGCCAGCAGCTCTACCCTCAGCTAAGGTTCCTTCTGTTGCAGTGGTTTTTCCAACTTCTTCCCGAGGAAGGTTTTTGGTTCCTTTTGAGCATCACATGCAGGATCCAAGATTGTCATTCAAAGTAAGTTTCCCCTTTAAGAATCCACACTTAGTGTTGAATTGCAATACCATAAAGACTGATCTTGTGAGTTATTAAAATAACATAAACCAAACGAAAATACAAATTGTATCTGGTATTGCAGGTCAAAGAAACAAGGCAAGAGCCAAACTAGTTTATTCCTTAAATGCTGCCTCAGCAAAGGCTCTTGCCAGTTCTTAAGGCTTTTGCCTGAGCATCCAGACTCTAATATGGGCTCTGAAAGGTGGACATAACCCATAGCAGCCAAGCCAACCCCTATTTTTTCTTGCGGTCATATGCCTGGTTGTGCAGCCCAGTCATGAAGGTTTCATCCCTGCATACAGAAGAACCAAGGGTTTTGTTTTTTTATACACTTAACCAGGTTTTGGCAGCAAATCCTCTGTCTGCTACATCAGAAGTTTCTTTAGTTTATTCAGCTAATCCAGGTCATTTAGAACTGGCAAATTAATTGGAAACTGGGAAAAAATCAAGAAAGCATGCTTTCCTTATCCAAAAATTATGACGAAACGTTGAGAGAATGAGATCTGCTAATTGTAGGTTTCTGGAGAGCATAGTGAAGGGAGGTGATGACTGGGATTTTCCTTCCAGTCTCTGAGGCCAGGGGCTGCTGGCTCACCATGGTCTGCTGTAAGCTTTTGTCTGACTAGCAAAGCAGTAACTGGATTTTATTTTTTATATTTCTCTGTATTTTCAGACCTTCTCCTAGCATGTGTTGTGGGATTAGCATGTTTTCACTGGCTGTGACTTCACAGGTGACAACAAAATTAAGTAGATCTTCATAGTCCCATTTTACAGCTTCCATTTAATTCTTTTCAATTGCTCCTAGTGGGCTTGTGAATATGTTTTAAGATATGCAAGTATATGAAAGCTATTTGTTTTATTTAGGCATATAGATGATGTTCCTCTGGGATGAGCTACCTTGTTTTTTTCTCACTGCAATACTTACTGCTGTTTGAGGTTTTCTGTTTGTTTGGTTTTTTTTTTTTCTTTTATTATTCTAAGTTGCTCAGCTGGTCTTGTGCTTTTTGTTTTTCTTGGTTTTGTTTTGGTTTTCTCGTGCTCTTTTGTTTTTCTGGTTTATTTTTAAATTTTTTTCTGAAATCCATCAGCTGAATTTTCCTTTTTAGAAGGCTGGAGTTACTGTTCATGTGTGTAGCTCTTAACTTACACAGTTGCTCTGAATTTGAACAGCCCTCTGTAATGGCGTATAATGGCTATCCAAAGCAAAGTCCACAGGTTTTGATGCTGACTGAAAGCAAACCGACCCACACTCCCCAGCATCCAAAAAACCCCGGGGTTAGTGCTGCACAAAGATCACTGTAGGAAGTGGCTGAGGTTTTTTTTTATCACTGTCTTTTGTCTGAATCCCCGCTTTGCTTGAGCTTTAGAAGTCAAATGAGCAGAAGAAATGCAGTAGATGATTTTAGATGTGTGTGGGAAGAATGGAAGCTGAAAGATTGCCTTTCTGAAGGCTTTGCTCAGTTCCTGCCTTCCCAAAGAGACTGCAGGGAGTTTATTCTTCCTGACTGCCTCTCTGCAGCAAAATAATTGCCTCAAGGATGGCACTGTGGAAAAATGCTTATTTCTGATTATCTTTGTTTTAGTGGAAGTTAAAATAAAGAGGGGGGAAAAACGCAGAGGTAGGGAATAGTTTTGGATAAATTCAAGCACTTTATGGATAATTTAATAATCATGAATGGCATCATTAAAATCAAACAGAAGTGTGGATTGCTAAACATGATGGCTTTAACTGGCAGGCTGTATTTCACAAAGCGGCAGTTGTGAGCTGGAAAATAGCTGTGTTTTGTGAACTCCTTAGTCCAAATGGGAATGGGGATATCTTTATGCTTTTAATGTGTTGGTGGGGAAATGGTGCAAATGAAGGAGGAGGATCAGGTAGCAGGAGGTCCTGGTGCATTGGAAGCTTGAGGCAGCCTGTGGGCACCACAGAAATGGGATTTGAATGCGGAATATGGCAGGAAACGGCTTCTACCTGTTTTGGATACCTCTCACTGGGCATCTTCCACTGATCTGCTTGAAGACCTGGGGCAAGCCTGGATCCCATGGAGGCTTGTTGTGCTCATCCTAACCCCCACCAGATCAAATACTGTCCTCAGTTTAGGCCTCCATTGCCTTAATCAGTTAGTCCTGAGAAGCACTTCCAAATGTAATTGGTTTTATCTGTAATCTCATTACCTCACCTTGCAGATTATCCATTTTTAGCTGATTTGTGGGCTAGCAACCTACATATCCCAGTAAGCCGATGCTTCCAGGTCGTTCCTCCTGCTTGCAGCGCTTCTATAGCTGCCTTCTTCCTTTCTGGCAGTGCCCCTCTAAATTAGGGAAAAGAATTGACTGAAAAAGGAACATCAGGTCATGAGAAGATGACATTTGAGTGTTCAGAGAAAGCTATGTGTGAAAGCTACTCATTCAAGCAAAAGGAAATATAAATCTGCTTTCACTGAATTCAGACTTAGAATATTCAAATGGCAAATCATGCTGCTGCGTGTTTTAGAAAATGTAATGTAGTGGCATTGCATTAAATGCATCAATATCTGTAAAGAACTAAAGGCAAAAAAATGTAAATTTCATTCTTGCGTTTTAGTATTTCTGCAGGCAACTGTCATTTTAATTCGTAAGCAGTTTCATAGTGTTATGGCTGTTATCCACTGCAGTTCTGGAGTTGTAGCCCTTTTGTCTGAAGTTAAATGAGAAATCTCATTTCCAAGCCACTGTGCATATTTAATGAAATTATTCCAACAGAAGGGTAGGGTGGAACGTCATTCCTAGACATGTGCTTTTTTTTCTCAGAATGTCAATGTGACTTCCAATGATTCGCCACACCTTCATTTCTGCCCCAAATGCAAAAGTATTTTCATTGCTAGCCCCAGGCTCTAGAACTTACTGCTGGCCTTTCTGCTCTCCATGCTTTCTGACTCTTTGGGAAGCCTGAGGT
This sequence comes from Loriculus beryllinus, assembly GCA_039877255.1. Taxonomy (NCBI): domain Eukaryota; kingdom Metazoa; phylum Chordata; class Aves; order Psittaciformes; family Psittacidae; genus Loriculus; species Loriculus beryllinus. The sequence goes on from JBCJKH010062194.1 coordinate 12,414, forward strand.
TTTTTGTATTTATATCCCTTTCTAACTTCATGAGCACTGAAAGGGTTGAATCTCTGATTTGTCACTTCCATTGTATTACTCTAAGCCCTGAGTAGGTCTATTCTCTATCTTCAGCTTTTCTTACTGACAGTTTTCACAAGTTGCTTGGTGCTATATTTAGTGGTGATGTGGTTGGACATTGCAGAGGTTTAACATGGGGTATTTCTAATTTTACTGACATTAGTAAAAAGCTCATTGCTGTTGGTTGCAGTAGGATTTCAGGAGCTCAAAAAGCAAGCTGATTCCCTATGTAGTTTCTCAACTCTGTGCGTTATTAGAATAAACGCACGTTATGTCTACTTGCAATTTAGGACAAACAATTTAGATGATGTAGTTCTTGTAAGTTAGACAGCCTTTATTTAAAATGCATGTAACTAATTAAGAAGCTTGACAATCTGTCAGAGTGATTGCTTAAGTACGGCAGCTTCACAGTAACTTTAGAATGGAAAACCAGCCAGTAATTTAGTGGTATCATTGAGAAACATAGCATTCTCTTGAAACAAGCAAGGATATTAAACGCAAGGGATAGACATAATCCCTGCTTTTGGCCATTGCTGGATCATACATTCCTACACACTGCTTTGCTCCATGTTAAGCAAAAATGAATGTTGAGTATTCTTTAGTGCAAACTTTCCACCTGCTAAAGCCATACACCCTAGAATTAAAACTCTTGGTTTGTGCTGCGTTAATTGGATTAAGTTGTTACTGTTATCTCTTCAAAGAGAAGAGACAAAGCTCTCTGGCAGTGTTAGTATTGGGACAGCCTATGTGTATAGAGCAGTCGTAATTGCAGTAATTGTTGGGAAGTTAATGAGGAATGCTGGCTTGCAGGGGTGATACATATTTCTGCCTACAGAAAACAATGCAGATTATGATCCAAAATCCTTACCATTCACAACACGAGCAGCAGCATGGGAAGACACAGGCACAGAGAAGGGAGTCTTCTGAGTCTCACTGCAATGCTGTCCCCTAGTTTTGTATCATTTTACATTTCTACTGATTTTGGTACTGCAGGAGCTGTGCAGCATGGTCCAGTATGGACTGGAGAATTTGTGTTCTATCTTCAAAACCCACCTCATCTTTCTGCAGTATTGCTCTAATTGCCCACTGTTCATTTTCAAGATAAAAATGAATCACTGTCAAGCTTGCACATAATTCCATGTTTGGTCCTAATACGGTGACTGCAGAACTTGCCTGTAACCACACACATTTGTATCATGGGAAATATATTTTCTTTAAAACAGACAAGAGGAAGCTAGGAAACCATGGCTTGCTGCAATTTTTTTTTTTTTTTTTTGCAGAAAAGCATAGTTGTATAAATAATATCTTAGAAGCTACTGTCTGGAGGCAAACATCAATGTATACCAGTTTAAAGTGTTGTACGCTTCAGAGAGGATTGCTGCAGGTCTAGCAGAGGCTGTGCCAAAGGCATTTTGGAGTGGCTTACCTGGTTGTGCTTTGGGGATGATGGCATGCTGCTGCCTTCCTCACAAAACAAAGTAGTTTTTAAGTCATGCCTGGCACAATTCTTAGGTCTTATTATTCCTAGGAAGGTAAGCCTGCCTAAAATTGGCATAGGCAAGCAGGCAGGAGGCAGGCTGCTTTGTCAAAGAGCTGCCTGCGTCGCAGCTGCATCCTGTGATTGACGCAGTCACATCCGGAGAGGAGCAGTCCTGCTCCTTGGATCACGGGGTGTTTTCAGTCCATAGTGTGTCTCACGCGCTCTCCTCGGTGGGTGTTGTGGACCCCAAGTTGATAAAAGGCTTCTGTACCACCATATCCATCTTTGAATTATTTGGGAGCTGAGATGGTAGCTGTGGCAGTGGTCTTGTTGCCCTCTCCTCTCCAGTATAGCATTGCACATCTCTAACTCATATCTCCACTGCTTTATTCAGCAACAACTGGAGACACCAATTACTAAATAATTTGCCTTTGCTTGAGGGAATGACAGATGAGATTTGTGTGTGTTATGTTTAACAATGCCATAGCTTTAGGGGAGGGGATGCCAGTAGTTAGATGATCCATTGTAATTTGATTTCAGATCATGCTTTCTTTCAGATCAGGGCTTGCTTTCTCTGTGTGGCTTGCGAGGCAGAGCAAGGGGTTTTGGGGAGCATGATGGTAGGGTATTTCCTCTCCTTCACTCCCTGGGGTTGCTTGCTGCATCCACCGGGTAGTATCCATCATGGGAGCGCTCTGCTCTGCTGAAGGCTGAAGGGAGCAACCGACCCCAAGGGGTTTGGAAATTCCCACTGAGGAGTTCCCATAAGTCTTCGTGGTTCTGAGGGCAGGAGTCAGCTTGGTGTTTAACAAGTTGGTGTAATCCAACCCTCGATCTTTATCAAGTGCCACTTGCTGTGGTTTTGGTCTGTGTGATGTTCACTTCCTTAAATTACATGTATTGAGGGCATTAAGATAACTTTTTTTTTTCTTCCCCTCGAATGAAGGTGTTTCCTGAGACAGTGCCAAAAACATTCCCGTTTGTTTGATAGGAAGTGTTTGTGATGTTAGAGAAATTACAGCTTTGAGCATTCAGAGCTTGTTGAAAACAACTTGCTCTTGAGATTTCTTAATAGTATAAGCTGTTCAAGCACACCAGTACCCTCAGTAATGGCAAGTTAAGAAAAATGCCCAAATCACATAACTAGAAGACAAATCAGGCAAGAATCTGTTTCTGAAGCCTAGTGCTTCCAGCTGATGATTTGCCTGTAGTCAGGGGTATCAGGTAACCCTGACCAGGTGGCAATATCCTGAGAGCTAAAGCTCTAAAGAAAGCTTTTGGGTTTTTTTTCTTCCATAGCACGGCAGATTGTATCTGCAAATCACATTGCTAAGGTACTGCCATGGGGCAATTTGTTCTGAAGAAAAAACTACCATGTAACTGAGACAAAAATGAAGAAAAAGGCTAGTTTAATGAACAACTTTTCATCTTCTGTCTCACAAGTTGAAAGTACCAACACAACAATTGGCTAACTATGGACCAAAAAGATCTTTTTTAGTCACTTACATGACAGAAAAAATGTGTGATCATACAATATTATCTTGCTTTTAAAAAACCCACTATGATAGCAAACTTCTTTCACTCGAGCAGCCCTCTAGCACTACTGTCATTCATTTTTCCATTAGCAAAATGAAATCTTTAGACCCTTCCTCCAGCTAATGTTATTCTTCACATGGTGACATTCAAAAACCCATTGACAAGCTGCAAATGATGTGTGAAGCAAACTCCAGGATTAAGTTTATAACCTTTCCCTAGGGGAAAGAATTTGGAGGCAGGAATGAACTCAGGATAGTGAAACAAAAGGGCGCAACTGAGCTAGATCAGGAAAACTCATATTCGATTTAGCTAAATGAAAAACACCTTCCAGTCCTAGTTTACATGGTATACCAGGGGTTATCCACGCAGGTACGTAGGACCTTATTTTATGGCTCCTTCTCACAGGTTTTACTGCTCCGGCTAATAAGAAACTACATCTCTCCCTCTCTCTTCAGCTTTGCATCTGGGATTTTAAAGCGTGATAAATAAAATATAAATGGTAGAAGATGGAAGGCTGTGGATGTGTTTGCATCCTGGGTTTCGAAAGGCATGTACCTTCCTTGTGGAGGGTTGTCATTTTCTACTGAGTTTGTTGTCAGATGGGTGTGAATAAGATTTGGGGGCCTTAAGACACTGTTAAATTGCAGATGTTAATGAAGTGATGGAGTTAGACAACTCCTTCCCCACAGTAATCAAAGAAACAACGAGTTCCTTCACATATCTTTAAGATTATTTCCTTTCATCTGCCAGTATTCCTTTCTTTTGAAGTCATTTAATCTTTGCTCCCTATAAATTGAGAAAAGTTATTTTAAGCAGCTCAGTGGGCAAAATGGTCTTGTGACCGAGTGTTCACAAAAAGAGGTCCGACCACAGGAGTTAAGCCTTGTCAACCCGGCATCTGGTGCCAGACAGAAATGTGACTTTACTTGAAATAGACACTTGTGGAGAACCATAATATAAAGGAGTATAAGGCTTATCAGTACTGCCACTTCTTAAAAATATGAAAATAAAAAACCAGAGAAAAAAATCAAAGAACAACTTGGGTTGTCAGTTCAAAATGGTGCAAACTGGGCTTTGAATAACTCCTAGGAAAGCTGACAGAAACTCAGCTTTACTCAGATATGTAATGGAAGCCTGGTAAGGTTAAAATGGAGCTCAGCCGCGGCCATAAAGTGGGCAGTGCACGTCAGTCATAGAATCATGGAATAATTTGGGTTGAAAGGGAGCTTTAAAGATCATCTAGTCCAACCCCTGCAGTGAGCAGGGATACATTCAACTACACCAGGTTGCTCAGAGTCCTGTCCAACCTGATCTTGAATGTTTCCAGGGATGGGGGACGTGTATCACCTCTCTGGGCAGCCTGTGCCAGTGTCTCACCACCCTTATCTAGTCTTTCTCCTCTTTTAATTTAAAACCATTACTTCTTTGTCCTGTCACAACAGGCCCTGCTAAAAGTCTGTCCCCGTTGTTTTTACAAGCCTGCTTTTCAGTACTGGAAGGCTGCAATGGTCTGACTAGAGCTGGCTTACCGACTCTCTTCTGTTCACATACGTTACTCAACAAAGTTTGACACTTGGGTTTTTGGCTTGGTTTTGTTTCCTGACAGCACACTTATGAAAATGAAAAATCATGATGACTTGCTAACGGCTGCCAAAAATGTAGAGAACTCCTATATAAAGCTGAGGTCCAGCAGCAGGACAATACAGCAGGACAAATTCCTCTTGCACAATTAAGATATATGCTTGGAATGAGAGGTCAAGGCTCTGCATCGTTGCCCCGTCTGCTGCTGCATTATCACCTTATAATGAATTATTGTCTTCTTGGTTAGCAAGCATTGCCTCTCCAAGCAACAGTGCTCCACCTTCTAGATTTCAGAGCCATGGACCATGTTTAGTGTATCTTCCTTTATAAGGAAATACCACTTTTCCTGTTTGGGTCACTGCATGCTTTTGGCACTTCTGCTCCTTCTGCATGGGTCACTTTTTTTTTAAGGAGGGACTATAGTTTAGAAAGACCAGAATATGCTTTTTCAGGAATTCAAGTCAGAAAATATTTGGCAAGGTTTTTTTGTTAGATATCCTTTGGAAATATTCTAGTTCAAAGATAAATAATAATAATAAAAAAAATCAGGAAAGGGGCTGGAAAGTATTACTAATAACCAGTCTTTTGTAAGTTGTTGGTATTATCTATCTTTTTAATTGTAGAGCATGAGTTCATGTTTGTTTTTCCCCTCTTTCTCTCGCCTCTCAGCACCCAGAGCCTGGATCACAGGCATTCCTGCTGTGTCCACATTAAGGATGATGGAAAGAGGCAACAAATGATTTACAGAAGCTAGCCAACTGAACTATGGAAAATACGCAAACACATATGTGTCTTTGGCCATTCCTCCAAGTACAAAATAGTTCCTTGGAGTTGTAATGCCTCTCAGAAACCAAGAGCTGGGATCAGTCCTGGTGGAATGGTTTGCTGTGGGCTGTGAAAGGTGGAATGTGAGGGTCCTGCCCTCAACTCTCAGTTGTCTCCTTGCCAAAACATGTCTTAGTTTTTCTGTGGTCAGCTGAGGTGTTGTGGTGTGGAGGCTTGGGATGACATCTTATAACCTTTCCCTTAACTAGGCTTGTATAAACAGTTTCAACTTGCTGCCTTTCAGAGAAAGGAGCTTATGTTTGGGTATCTGCTCTTGTGAGTGTTGTACATCCTGAAAAGTAACTGAGTTATTGCAGGGCCTGCTGAGATTTTCCTTCCCGCTGGTTCTGATTCCTGAAGTGCTCCTTAAAAAAGTCAAGACATACATGTGCAGTCTTTGGGCAGTTGAATATACTTGAATATATGCTTCTGGATTTTTGTTCCTTCTAAAAAACACCTTGTGCCATCGTGCTCTGTAAGCACTCTTCATGGCTGAGATTTATTTTGTTAAATATTAAAATGTCTTCAGCAGTTGTAGGTAATTCAGCATCTGTGTTTCTCAGTCTGTGGCCCCTGGAATGCTGTGGCTGACCTCTTTGAGTGTCAGAGGGTGGTGGTTTCCAGTGACCTGATACCTGGCTGGCATCTCCAAGTGGTGACCTGAAGGTGACAGGCTACAGGCTAAAATAAAACTGCAGGGAGGGAAATCAGAAAGTGTAATACCATGATCAAGGAAAACAGCTGAAGGCTGGGTTTTTGTTTAGCACTCTGGAACAGCTTGGTCCTACACCTTAAGTGTTTTTCCTGTAGTCAGTATTGAGCCTTGAATGTGATGATTTGACTGCATTTACTAAACACCATGGTAAAAAAATCTTACTTGTGTTGAAAAGCATATTTTTTGTTTTTACTGTTGTGTTGGAAGGTTGTGCGTTATCCTGTGGCTTTGAGCTGCAATATCCATCAAGTGCTTCCTTACTATTGCTTATAAACGCTTACACAAGAAAACATGCACATTCCTTAGGCTGTTTCTTTCAGGTTTTGGTTGTTGTTGCACCTGCTGCTATTGTCTAAGCCAGAAGATGGAGATGATGGTAAAAGCAGATGAAAGCCGTGGCCATCCGGAGACATGGCAGCAGACAGCTGTGAGATTTCCTCAAGCTTGGCTGAGAATCTCATGTTGGATGCCTGGCTGCCTTGTTTTCAAACACACTTTGTTTTTCCTTGCTGTTCATTTGTAGTCCTGTTTTATAGTAGAAATAGAAGAGCAGATTACTGTTCTCCATCAGGAGAAAGGAAGGGAAGAGGAGACTCCTGTGCGGTTCTTCTTCGGAGGTCATCTCAGATGGTTTTCAGATAGTCGTAGAAGAGGAGTGTGCCAAAAAGTTGAATCATTGCTGCAGTGTCATACCAGAGGCTTGTCTTTTCCAGAATACTTTTGTGTCACTCATAATGTCCACATTTTGGATGCTGAGCTCTGAAATGCTTCTTCAGTGATCTTGCAGTGCTTTGATGAAAAAAAGTCTTTTTGAATTACAGGGGTTGGTTAGCTGTCTTTTAGAAAAATAAATTCCAAGTGGCCTTTGTTAACCGCTGAATGATAGGTTATTGTGGCATAAAACAGAAGTTCACTTAGACTGCACATTTTTGCTCTGAAATCGGCAGGAGGAGGAAATGTTGATATGGGTGTATACATGGGAGGAAGAGTTATCAAAGAAGCATGCATTCACACACCCTCTCTTTTTTAAAGTTATGGTCAGCAAATGATAGGCTTCCCTCCCTTGTGTTTGAATGCCAAATAGATTTCTAACGAAATTATTTATATTCACATCCCTTTTACAAAAATATAAAGCATGTCCAGGTCAGGGCATGGCCTCAGTGTCCAGTTTGAAGTGGGAGATGAGAAAAATTCAGGCACAGACTTCAGCCTTTCCTGTCAGCACAATTTTTCTCCAGGAAGAAAAGATGGATAATGTGAACTTAACATTTTCTTATTTGCATATCATTTTCTTCCTGCTTATTTGAATGTGTATCAATTGCAGCAGACTCTTGGTGCGGTTGGATGGCTTAAATCTGACTGCTGTAACTTTGACCATCTTTATGGCTTTCTTGCTGCTTCTATGTTGAATAAGGTTTGTGGTGGCAATGGCAGTAGGGTTGGGTGTGTATGAGCACAGCAGGGAGCAGGTGCTGGTACCTGCTCCTTGCAGCATGAATAGGTCTTCTCCTGCCTCCTCCATCATCATGTTCTCTTGTGAGTTAGGAGGTACCTTAGAGTTATTAAAAAAAAAAATAAAATAAATAAAAAATACAAGCAAACACAGAAAGGAGAAAACTGTCCAACCTGCAGCCCTAAAATTCTAGATTCTGAGGGAAGTATCATCCCAGACCAAGCAAAAATATATGTGTAGAAAGCTTGTGCTTCATTGCTAGACCTACTAGATGTAGGCTATTTTTATTGCTAAACTCCCTGAGACAGTCAGGATGTAAGTTCCAAAGCAAATGAATGTGTATGTGTGCTCCCATGGCCTTACTTCTTCAGCAACATTCTTCCTGTTTCTTTTACAGTGTTTCTCCTATAATTAGTTTCTTTATAATAGTAAACACAGGTAGGTTCTTTTAGATAAAATATTACAAATAAAAGGGGAAAATGTTGCTGGTTTGAGTAGTCTTGCTGTGAGTCTGAGTGGTACTGGCAGTGATTTATTTACACAAGTGCCACTTGTTTTACTTGGCAGTGTTTAAGTTGTAGAAACCAATGGCATGTTTAACCATAAATGATCAAACCACCTCCTGAAAGGCTTTGTAACTGGGTTGAATGAGACTTTACTCTGCAGAAATGTTTCTTTCTTTAGACTTTGTTGCCAATCTTTAATGGGCAACTCTAATTAGTTTTATGGTTACCATTTGTCTAAAGATTCTAAACTTCTTCTTCCCTCCCTTCTGCCCCTAACACATGGTGCCCCTTCAGAGAATGTGTCCTTGCCAAAGGCAGAAAGATGGTCTCCCCAAATTACTGCATTAGAAATGTGCCTGTGGCAGCAGCAGCTCACGGAGGATGAGCTGCGGGTGTTTTGCAAGTGCAGGTCCCTCATACATCTTTTGACTGGCTCTGCATCCGTCCTGGCGAGAGGACACATAGATCCCCAGTGCATGTCACCTAACACAGCTGGGCCAGAAGGACTTCGGGGTCCTGAGCCCCAAATTGGATCTGTCATCTCAGAAACCATTTTATTTATGATCCTTCATATTTGCATACTTCACTACTCTGTTTCAAAATCTCTTTCTCGTCAAAAAATTGAAGGGCAGAAAAATTACTGAAATAGAAAAAAGAGATTGACAGAAACCCCAGTGATCTTTATGTTCGATCAAGCTGTATTTTGCTATACTGCAGTGGGAGCAGCAGAGGGAGCACAAGTTAACACATCGTTCCTTTACCAAGAGCTGTACTGTCATCACTGATGACATTTTGCTTGATTGATGAAGATCAAGAATGAAAAACAAAACAACCCAGCCTAGTGACAGGCTGCCATAGGACAGGAGAAAGTGTCCTCTGTATTAAGTATGGAGGGGTAGCAAATGAAAATGTATTCTGCTATTACTGCTTCTGGTTTAAATTTTTGGTTGTGCTCTCCATGGAGCTCCAGGTTGCATGATGTCAATATGGTTTCATGCCAGGATGTAGCCAAGGGTACATTGATACTGTGTGGTTTCGGAGGGCTGTGGTGCCGTCCTGCTTCACAGTATTCTCCTGGTAGACCTGAAGCAGCAGATTAATAATTGTAGGTATTGAAAAAGAAGATGATAATGGCAATAAAACAGCCAAGTTATCTTTGGTGGGTGAGATCAGAGCCGTGAGCTGGTCAGGCTCTTGCAGCACATAACAGCATGACCTGCCTTCTAGGCAGTATTTAAAGCAGAGTTTAATTTTTCTTGAGTATATAATCAAGTACAAAGAATAATCTTTCCCTTGAAGTCCATTGTGCCCTTCCAGACCTGGGTGGTGTGAGCTCTCTTCATCCATACAGCCCTTGTCACCCAGTCAGGGCAGGCACGTGGGCTTTTGGAGCAGATTGCCATTGTTAATGTCACCAAATCACATTTGTCACTGTTGTCTTAACCCTTAGGCCTGCAGTTTTGTACAGCTGTGTTCTCATAATCAAGACTTTGGACAGGGTTGAATTTCCTCTTGCCAGTCCCCAAAGTGAAGTCCGGGGTAGGGTCAAAGAGGAGATATATATATATATATATATATATATTTTATTTTGCTTTTTTTCCCCTCCAGGACTTTTAATAAACAAAATGCAAGCTTTAAGTTTTTCATTCCGATTACAGATTGCCAATGGCAAATTTTTGCTTTGTTGAATTATTCAGAAGTAAAGGTTATTGAAATGTGCACAGAGAGATGGCTGGAGACCCAGAGTGATAACTTTAAAAAGCCTTGGCAACTCTGGGGGCTGGAACCATTTTTGTTCTCAGAGAATAGAAAGAGTAGAAATGTCTTTGTGTGGAAAAAGTAAACCACTGGTGTACTTGCACGAATTCACCCTTCCCACTATGCAAACACCCCTTGCTGTTTTATTCAGTGGTCTACTTTGTTTCCAAGGCCACTGCTGACTGTACACCAGAGATAGGCACAGGCTGCTAAGAAACAAGAGGTTATCTGAGCAGGTCAGGCAGCGAGTTCATTGTTTTCCAGGAACACTTGTCCAGCGTGCACTTGTGTAATGCTCAGAGCTAGAAGTTGGATGCACAGATGGTGGCCTTTGTTATTCATTACCTATGAAATTAATTGCCAACTCCATAGATTTTTAATGTCGTTTCCTTAATGCTACTTTTAAATACCCTCTGGAAGTGGCTATTTATGCTCCTAAGTACTGATTCTTCCGTGGCCACGAAGAGATGAGTCGACAAACAGCTTCAAGACCAAAGGGACTGCCCCTGATGCCCAGCTTTATCCCTGTCTTTCACAGGCCACACAAAACTCCTGCTTATCCTAAGGATATATAATCTTTTCTAAAAAGCTGTGTAACTCCAGCACAAGTAGGAAAATCTTGTCCGTTTTTGCTCATTTCAGTGGGAATAATTTTTCTTATGGGCATTCGCATAATAAAGTAGAACAAAGTGAGATGCTGTTACTGATTCATGAAGAATCTGCTTCTAAAAATGTTTCAGGTCTAATGCAAGACGTCTGGCATTACGTATCTGATATGAAGCAAGCTTGCTTGTTGTACTCTTATCTTATTTAAATTACTCCCTCTCCTTCACCAGAAGCAGGTAACTAGAAATCAGAAGCCACAAATAAGCATTACCATGGCCATCCGTGTTACCAATGATGGATAGAAATCCTGTGTTGGCACTTTTCTCATCTAATACTCTTCTATGTAATAGTTTTAAGGAAAACTCCAGATGCTGATATTGGAGAGGTAGATTTTTTTTTTTTTTTCTCCTTTAAAATGGAGTTGGCTATATTTCTGCCATGAATGTGAATATCATTTATCATATGCCTTGGTTTAGCTTCAGCCAGCTGTTTTGTATTGAAGAGCTGATCATGTTTCACCAGCAGGAGAGCTCAGAAGTGATAGAAGTAGCACCTGAAGTGCAAAATACAGAGTCTAGTATCATCTGTAAACTTTGAGCACTGGCTATTTTCATTTCTAACCTTTCCTATTTGTTTAATATAAAGGATGGAGATTGATCTGTGGCATTTTTGTGTGAGTGAGCTGTGAAGGTAGTTCTCTTCATATCTGCCTCTGTCTTACCAATATCCTGTGTGGGAAGAGAAAAACGTACGTTTGCAATGCAAAATCAAAATCATTGTTATTTGTGACTAATTTATTTTTTGAGGTAGATAGTGCAAAAAGCAATATATGAGCATGTCCACCTGTGCAGATGTAAAACAATTCAGAGCTTTGGGACTAGATTTGTGCAGACATTTTTGCAATTGAAAGACATCTGCAAATAAGGAGGCAAAGGCAGTCAGGTTGGTCACTTATTGCTTCTTTCCGTTCTTCTTTTTCTCACCCAAGGAACAGAGTTTGGCACCCAGAACTCTGCTTAAGGTCAGTCTTTAGCGATGTTCCTCTTGGTGCTACTTCACTAGTGTGAAGTGTCGGTAGGTTGGTCTCTTCTGTCAAGTCCCTGGATGCAGGTGTTTAGCTATCTATGTGAAGAATTGAATGGTTGCATACCTGCTAGATCCATTTTTTTAAATTTTTTTTGTTTGTTTTCTGAGGTCTGGAGAGTAGTTTGTTTTATCCTAATCCAGTATTGTTGTGGTTTCAGCCCAGCTGGCAACTCAGCCACACAGCCACTCGCTCATTCCATCCCCCACCGCTCCCAGAGCTCACAGAGGTATGGGGAGGAGAACTGAAAGAATGTAACTCGCACGCGTTGAGATAAGAACAGTCCAGTAACTGAGGTGTAACACAAACCTCTGCTGCTACTACCAGTAATAATAATAATGATAAGGTAAATAACAAGGGAAGAGAATACACCCGCTGACCGATACCCAGCTTGACCTGAGCAGTGATCTAGCCCTTCCAGGTAACTGTCCCCAGTTTATGTAGTGGGCGTGATGTGCTGTGATACGGAATGCCTCTTTGGCTAGTTTGGGTCAGGTGTCCTGTCTCTGCTTCCTCCCAGCTTCTCCTCCTCCCTGGCAGAACATGAGACTCAGAAAGTCCTTGCTCAGAGTAAACATTGCTGAGCACCGGTGTTATCAGCGTTGTTCTCAGGCTGAGAATCAAAAACACAGCACTGCAGCAGCTACTAAGGAGAAAAATGGCTGCTACTGCTGAACCTGGGACAAGTATTCAGTTAGTAATTTCTGCTGAGGCATTGATCCTGTTTCCAAAATGATTTTCCTCAGTCTTGAGGGACAGATCATCAAGATGAGTGTAAGACTACTTGGTCTGTCAAAGCAGTACTTGAAACAACACCTATCATGACAGTTTAAAGAAAAAAACCATGATACAAGGAGCTGCCAACTTGTTTCATCTGCAGAAGAGATGGGAAGAGGTGCTTCTCTACACAATTGGTGGAGCTCCCCGCCAAAAAGCATTGTGTGCAGTAAAGTCGACATAGGTTCAAGGTGATGTTGGACAATATATAGAAACCACATCCTGAGAAGCCCTTGAACTGAAAATGGCTGGAAACTGGGTTAGTGCAGGGGGAATTATTCTTATATGTGTCCCTGTGCTTTTTTTTATTTCCATGGTTTTAGACTTGCCTTTTCAACCCCAAATTAGGGGAGGGAGGAGCAGGGATAGGGGGGTGGGGGGAAATCCAACCCAAATTCCAGCAATAAAATGTATTTTATTTAAGAAAATTTTCTATGCATGCTTTTCATATATCACAACTTGCATAAAGATTAAGATGTATGGAATGAAATTGGGTTCTTGCTTACAGCAGTATTGAAGGCTTGAGCAGGTGAAAATTTGTTCTGATAATACTCAAGTTGTTACGTAGCAGTGCAGGCAATGAAAAGACTGGAAGGCACCAGGAAAGGTACAGTCTGACAAAACATTTAAATCAACCACATTACTTTGAGAGCATCTATAGAGTAAGCAAAGGTCAAAGAGCTTTTGATCCTCATTGCTATTTAAGATGAAAACCACATCAGTGTTCTGCAAAGACAATGTTCAAATAATTGTCGTTGGACTGTTTGTGTTGAAACTGAAATTATTTTGACTCCCATCAGTGGAGCAAGGCCATTTTTGTGCCTGTCACCTATACAACAGCAGACAAGAAAAGGGAAAACTGAGAGCAGATGTACTAGCCCTCAGAAACCTGAGTGATTTCTGCAGCTCCATCTCTTTACTTGACAGCAACAACAACAAAAAGCTATTTTTGGCTTGCTGTGTCGAGGGAGGGATTGCTTAGTCACTTGAACAACTTTTTAACAGCAAAGTTAGTAATGCTTTGTAAGGGTACGTCCAGAGAGTTGGTAAAATTTGTTTTAGTGTTTATTTCTTAGAGTGGTTACAGAAGTGCCTGTCTGGGATACCACAGGTACAGCTGATCCTCTCTTTGAGCACAGGGATGAACCAACTAGTTGTTTTCCAGATTTTTCCAGCCTTATTTTTTGCCTGTTTGTAGTGCAGGACAGAAGAACTTGGCATTGTTTTTAGGACTGATAATCCTAGCAGGGTTGAATAACTCAGATGTACAAATTTTAGGCTGAGCTGAAATACAATTAATAAATAGCAATTCAAGCTGCAGTGCCCCAAAATACGAACAAAAGTATTCTGAGCTGGAAAATTAACTAAGGCGTTTACAAATGAGCTGCTGTGAATTGTAGGAATTTTTTGTATGGCAGTTCACATTCTACCCACTGATGACTGTTGGTCCTATAAACATTCTAGGTAGGTTTGAACAAACAAACAAACAAACAAAAGTACAAGATTATTTTTTCCTCCCTTTTACTCTTCTCCAGTGGATTTGACAAAAAGCAATGGTTCACTTCCAACTGTTTATTTTGCTTTACCAAACACCTACCTGAGAGGTGCTGGTGGTCTGTTAAGGCACGTGCTTTCTCTGCAGCCCAGGGCACTGCACTGTTCAGGTGAGATCAAGGAGTGCCAAAACAAATACTGAACTGAGATTTCAGATTGATTTCTTAGCCACTGTTGCCTTCTTGGTGCGCATCCCTTTCTCAGTTAAGAAGAATGTGTTTCACAGTGTCAGGAAGGGCAGTGGTTTTCTGGCCCCTGTGTTGATTTCTGAATCTTTTTGGTCTGTTAATAATGAAAGCTTCATGCAAATGTGTATTTTGGGTTTAATTACAGTTCTTTAGCTGCTGCATATTGTGTGTTTTGCCATTTGCAAACTCATGTGGGGATAGAGCAGAAATGCATTGTTTCAAAAACATGGGCAGTTAACTGGCTCCCTTTCTCATAGCATCTCCTTGAATGTAAAAGACACCAAGGGTTGCTAAAATATTCATGTGCTGCCATACCTCAAAGTACGAGGATACCTCACCCGAAGATGTCAAAGTGTGGATAAGTAGAGAAATAATACACATTTAGAAACTGTTGCTATTAAAGTAAAGGTTCAGCAAGCCTCAGGTTTTATTTGGCTAATGTGAAGTTTCTCATAAAATCTGTGAATTCTGTGGTGGGAGATTTTTGATCTTTTTCTGTGTCAGGATTTGGTCATATTGTGTCTACAAACTGTACCAATTTGTAAATTACAACATCATAGTGTCAATATTTGCTTTTAAAGCACATAGGTTTTGAAAATACTTGCAGGTATGTTTCCATACAGTAGGTAAAGACAGCAAAAAGATTTAAACCCCACAAACGAAGAACAAAAATAAACCTGAGATAATATTCATATATTCTCTTTACATTGTAACTTAGTCTCTGTTTCTTTGATTAGAAGTAGAAGAGGTTATCTTCCATCATGTACTCTGTCACCTAAAATGGTATTAATAGTTTCAATCTTGTGTAAAGTAACAATTTGGAAGATTTGTATTCTTGTGAATGTTTTGTCACAGATGTAACTGAAGCTTGAAATACTAATGTCCTTTACAGGTGGTGTGCCAAAATAGATGAATATTGTTCTATGAGCTTTACAGATGATAATCTGTCTACCAGGAACAGAGTTCATTAGGAAAGTGATGGGGGTAATTAGAATGAAGGACAGACTTACAGAATTGGGAGACATTTGTTACTAAGAGCCCTATAAAAATATTTCCTTCTGTAAACACAGCTGCCGTATGAAATGTTATTTTTAGATATATTGTAAGCGTCATATAAACGTCTAATTGACAGCTGTGGTATTGCAGAATGTAATCAGTGTGTATAGGTCAGGAAAAGAAAGTGATAATTCAATGATGAGATTGTTTTTGACACAGTAGTCACAAATTCAGTCTTTCTGTATGCCTCTCATTTATAAATTTAGACAATACGTACCTTTTCTTATGGGACTTAAATCTTCCAGGACATTCTTCCTTCCCATAACGCTGGTTACAGCTTCATCAGGAGGCTGTTTAAAACACTAAGTTAGTTGTTTGTGGAGGGGAGCAGATCGGTGTATTTCCCTGCATTTTCATGGCCAGTCCTGGTGTAAATGCCTTCAGCTGACCATGTGTAGATGGCAGCATTTACCTACTTCAGGTGATTGGGAAGATTAGTTCTCAGTGCTGGGATAAATATTCTTAAAAAATAATATATATAAAAGCATAAAAGCTAATTTTGTCCTAATGACTGAAAGAAATTTTGTAGGTGAGCAGGAAAAGGATGCATATGCACCCCTGATGGCCTCCTTATGTTTGCTTGAAAGACAGCTATGGGGATGGCATTTTTTCTACAAAGAAAAAGTCAAAACCACTGTCTGCCTTTGAGGGTTTGACTGTTTGGGCTAAAAAAATGGCAGTGCTGGGTGTTGGTGGGTCCTAATGAGAGGCATGGCCTTGGGACCTTGCCCCTCGGCTGTCATGCCTGCAGCAGTGGCTTGCCTTTCCCAGAAATAGCATTGCTATCAGTCTGGGTCTCATCTGAGTCTCTTGTTGGTTTTCACTGTCAAAAATGTATCTGCATTCTCTCCAAACTGTTTTCACATATTTTGAGGTTTGACTTTATATTAAATGGCTTATTTCTTGTTATTCAAATTTAGTCTGAATAACAAATGTGAGTAATACAGAAATTCTTAAGAGATCTCTCTGTAGTATTTTTCTTATTTAGAAAAAATCTTGCCATGAAGTCCGGCTTTTGGACATCTATGATGCAGTTTTTGGAAAGTAAACATGGTATGGTACAGAGTTTGAATGGCTGGCAAGCACTGCATAAGGCAGCCCTCTTCATTTTGCACCACTGTGAAGACTTTTAAAGGAAGAATTCAAATTATGTTGCTATTTGCTTTTGATCTAGTTTATTCCTCAACTCTGTAATGTGCTTATGATCTGTTAAACTAGTATTATTTTTCTTCCTATCACCTTGTGCTAAGCAATCCATTGCAAGCAGTATTTCCTGTGCTTGTGGCACATGTGGCAGGCAAGGAGTTACATGTGTGATGCTGTGAGAAATGCTCTGTGGTGATCGTAGGGTCACCTTTTACTCTAGTAAGCTGTAGACTCAAACTTAGCCTAGGACAACACAGGTCAAAGGATGAAGCAACATTTATTGTGTGCTAGCAAGGATCACAGTTCAGTATTCTAGCTTCTTCTGTAAACTCAGATAAAGAATATACAGTATAGACTGCCTCTGACTCAAGGAGTTTGCAATATAAATAAAATAATCAGAGCAGAGTGCCCTGGGGAGAAAGCAAAAAGGAAACACCTAAGATTGAAAAAAAAATTATCTTCAAATTATTATTGTTGACTCATATTTCTGGTTATTATATTAAATATAAAAAGAAATGAGAACAAAAACAATACCTGGAAACCCCACAGTGTCCAAAAGTAGGAGGAATCTCACTCTACAGAGTTTTAGTATTATAAGAGTTTTAGTATTATAAGAGTTTTATAAGAGCCCATGACTTTGCAAGTTCTGTAGCCATAAGGATTGGCAGTGAAGCATAGTAAAGTAATAAAAGGGCAAGGCGTGGAGCCAAATACTTCTGTTTGTAATTGTGGTGGTGATGTGCAGAGCAGCAGGAAGACCAAATCAAATGCAGATGTTTTTTGTATGAAATCTTAACTTTTATTGGTGGTAGTGCTCAAGGTGGTGTTGATACTGGAATATCCCTGAATAAAGGCTTAGGTTATCCTGCACATTGTGGATGGTTCTGTTCTGCAGTCTAAAGCTTCATTTTGGTTGCCATCTCGCTTTTCTCCCTGAGGTCTCTACCAGGTTGGTCTTAGCAACTGCTGGCAGCAACCGTTCATCTAAACTGCCTCCTGAACTATTGTAGAGCTGTATTGTGGAGTTTTTTCCAGCATGGAGACAGGACCTGGTGTGCCTTTGTTGGTCCAGGCAGTGGTTTCTCCTGCTGCCTCCCTTCTAGCACTGCAGCATTTTCCTCCCCAAGTTGCTTTTATTACCATTTAAGCCCTCTGTTTTTTAGACATGCAGGACAATTTATTCTTTATCTCTTCATGCTTTAAGATTATTTCCATATCATTTCTCCCAGTCTTCTTTTTCTAGACTGAATCTCAGCTCTTTCAGTATCATTCAGTTGGTGGGTCAAGTTTAATAATGATGGTCATCATTGCTCCTCTCTTCTGAGATCTTTCCGCTGTTACTGGATTTCTGTGCTGCAATTTGATCCATGTTCTGTAGCTAACATGAGCCTATAAGTAGCAGAGCAAGAAGGATTATTTCTTATGCCATACATGTGGCACTCCTGGTTTTATGCCCTAGCATGTTGTTTGCCTTTCATACAGCTGGGGCATGTTATTGGCTTGTATTCAGATGGGAAGATCCCCTCTAGCAGAAAGATGTGATGTGTGGCTTTTCCCCTATATGCGTGTTCTCCATCACTGGAGGAAATTAGATCTGGTTTATGCAGTTGGCTTTCTGCTTTTTTTATCTCCTTGTTGCTTAGAAACCTCAGCCTTAGCTAGTAATTAATCTGCCTACTTATATACAGATGTATAAGATATAACAGTGATAGATATATATTAATGACAGTGGAATAAAAGTAGCGAGGTTAGGAAGGGAAAGTGGTACACCCAACAGAAGATCAGTAGGGTTTTGGAGAACTGTACCTTCTGTACAGGGGGACAAGGGGGAATTGCTATAAACTGAGGGAGGATAGATTTAGACTAGATACTAGCAAGAAGTTCTTTCTGTGAGGATGGTGAGGCCCTGGCACGGGTTGCCCAGTAAAGCTGTGTCTGTTCCATCCCTGGCAATGTTTAAGGCCAGGTTGGATGGGGCTTGGAGCAAGCTGGTCTAGTGGAAGGTATCCCTGCCCATGGCAGGGGGTTGGAACTGGA
>JBCJKH010062196.1:0-17029 GCA_039877255.1 Loriculus beryllinus
GTGCCTACTGCAATAAGATGAAACACGTCCCAGAAATGCTATTTCTTTCAAACGCCTTTTTTGGGAGTCTAGAGGACACGGCGCATGTCTGGCATTGCTGGCTATGCACCAGTGGGGCAAAGAAACCAAAAGTTCAGAATCAACAATTAATTTTCTGTATCCAAAGTTGATTATATTATCTTCAGGGCAGGGACTGTCTTATCATGTTTGTTTGCAACTATTTGAGCCATCCACCCTTTGTCATTAAGAAGTGGTAACAGCAAAGAAGGAAACAGACTTCAGAGAAGGCTGCCTGCATAAAAAGAGCAGCAGGAGAGATTAAACCTGCAGACATAGCTTTAATGGTGATACTGTCGCTAACAGAGATGCAAGCTCTCACCAGAGTTATTATAATACTCTGTTTATTACAGTGTCAGTAGTCCTCCTAACACAGAGTAACACTTCCTATATTGTACTTAGAATGAGTAATGAATATCATGTGTGTAATGAATGTACAAAGCTATATCTAGGCAGGCAAGGGGGTTGGCTGCTTCACTCAGCAGGAGACTTCAGCCACTTCATGCTCCTTTGGTGGCCAGAGAACCCCTAGGAGGTTTTCTTTGATTTCAGTTCTGTGATTCTTGGCTGGCTGCATAGGGGTGCTACTTGCTTTAAGGACAAAGCCACTGATGGACAAAAAGCCCAGGATGACTTGTGGGTTCTTTGAGGTGCCACAGAGGTCCCAGGACAATCTTGATTGTCTCCAAGTCAAAATTATGTAGGGGTTTTGAAAAGTTACTGTTGCCCCTTGTACCTCACCTTTTTTCTTGAGGATGGTTGTGTGCATCTACATCTACAGCTTCTGAACAACAAACTAGACAGTGGGAGCTTTTATGAAAAATAGGGTGTATTTCTATAAAAATCTATCTGAGGTGATAAAAGATGAGCTGAGTAGAAAAGCTTTATACTCCACTATATCAGTTTTATAGCGGGGCAACTGACCATAAATTCAATGGAATTTCACCAGCATTAAACTAGAAAAACACAATGGGAAAAAAGGTTATTCTGAATTCAAAGAATAATTAAGATCAAGGGTTAGTTTGCTTATTTTGATAATAAATACTGTAGGAACATGGAACACTATTAAATGATTAGGTTAGAAAAATCAGCAAGGCTACTCATACAAAAATACCGATGATAAACTCAGTAACTTTTTCAAAGGCTAAGAGAGTGAAAATTTCTACTATCAGTTCTTCATGTTAACAAATGCTGTGGTATGGAATCTGCTAGAAATGTTATACATACAATAAGGGAAGAACAAATGCTTGGTTGTGAAAGGAATCCTCTGTTTTTGTGAAGTGTCATACCTCTAATGCCTCATAGCTGGCTTTTTGTTTTCAACCTTTCTTGTTTCCTGTTTTAAAATATTGACAAACTTTCCTTTCCACATAAACATCTAAACGTCCATACCAAAAAGCACCCTAGACAAAAAAATAAGCTTTTCCTTTTTTGTTTCTGTAAAATCACTTTGTGAACTCTTTCAAAAGCTGACAATCTAGCAGTTACCCCAGATGTCTTGTTATATCTTAGTAATTAAATTGTACTCTCTGAGCTGTCTTTTTCGTAACTAAGTTTACAGGAAATGCATCTTCATCCTTGTCTAGCACAATATAAAAATGTTCTGCTGGGAATACAGTTGTATTTATTGATTCTTCAGAATCTGTAATTCCTTTCAAAAGAAATTTAGCAAGCTCTTCTGAGCTTCCACGAACTGATGAAAGCAGAAAACAACAATAATCTAAAAAGATACTTCTAGGGAGTTTTATGACTGTATAAGATTTGGTACAGGATCTGTAGTAGAAATGTCTTAACCTTGCTACTCACATATTCTTTACAATATTAATTTACAAATTACATTCCTACATCCTTTACTTTTGTAAAAAAGAGCCTGATTACAAGATCTCAAAAACTATACGCTGTGTTTAAAGGAATGTATATCCTAATTGCCAGTGTGAAGAATAAAGATCTTCCTCACGAAATATATGCAATCCCATATTAAAAAGCCAGAGCAACAGAGAATGTAATCATCAAGATTGATTTCTTGGGTGGGTGAGAAAACTATTCCCAGCAATCTGCTGGGAGATGATGCTTCTAGCCTCTTTACCTCCCTAACACATGGACTGTTAGTGGAAGCTTCCTGGCTGACCCTGAGCATCAGATTGGCACGTGGAGCAAGGTTTGTCCATTCTTGGACACTACTTTACAAGACCTTAGAGCTGCACATGGCTTTTTGCTTCCCAGCAGATGCCCCTCACCCAAGCGCAATCTCCAGGTAGGCAGGTCGATTTTCTAGCGAGCCCATGCTATCAGGAGTGTCCCTGCTGCTATACCTGCCAGGTGACTCAGAGCAAGGCTTTGTCCACAGCGCAGGTCCCAAAGCACCCTCAGTGCCTGGCACAGCAGTGAAAGGGCAGTGTTGCCCACAGGCCACCCACAAGTCATCACCACTGCCCTCTGTAGCTAAGGCAACCAGTGCATTGGCTGGCCATTGTGACACACCACCAACCCTTTGCAAGGCTGGTGCCTTGCAAAAACCAGCCTCACAGGATGGGAATTGCTCATATCACCTCAGCTGGGCTGAATTTACTCAAAGGTTTCAGGGTTTGTTTTCCAAAGAGCTTGACACCAAGCTCACATTGGGTGTGGAAGCCAAGTTAAAGGTTTCCGTACTCTGGACTAGTATACTTGCCAACTGAGTATGGCAAGAAGGAAGAAAGCAGCCTCCCTCTCCTGATGAATGATTTTGCATGGAAACATTACTGAGAACCAAGGGTAGCAGCTTTCCAGGATGACATCCAACCCACTGGGCTAGAGATGCATCCTAAACACTCACCTTCATGTTTCCATGTCTATTTAGATATGTCACACAAAACCAACCACTTCCCACAAGAAAGACTAAAGCAGTTCCCACATAAGGATAATCTAGAGGCTTGTAATTAAGTTAGACTGCTGACAAATTAAAAACTTTGATATAATTCTCTTGGAAAACTTATTTATTTAAGTTTGTACTGGGATTTCCCAACCGAGTTTTCTCCAGTACATCTGCAGTACATCATGGTTTCCTATGGTTGGGTACCAATCCTCCCTGTTGGAGATGCTCCACTTGTCCATTAAGTGCCTAAATACCAAAATAAATGGAAATCAAGAGCCCCAGTTCTTTTTTACCAAACATGTAATGGCTTCTTACCCAAATAAAAACATGTTTCTGCGGCAGTGACCTCCTGAGTCATCTGGCTGAATGCCTTTAGATTGCGCAGCTGCGTCCATCACAAAATTACTCTTAACCATGCCAAGCATTTCAGTGTCTGCTTTGCATTAAAAAACTACATCCATAGCAGATATTAAACTGCTGTAAATTCAGTGTATTGTTCTTCCTTAATGCAGTGATTACAGCAATTGTTCCAGTTTTGCTAGTGAAATCCGGAGGTCAACACTTGTATCAGTATTGACATGTTTTTATCCATCTATGTTTTTCAAAATACACGTTCATCTGTTGCTCATATTTAAAGATACATGTTTCTCTACCATTACTGAGAATCTGACATGGATTACAGCCTGACTTACAACATGATGCCCACTTACTGCTTTTTTCTGTCGCCACAAACCATTTTAAATGATTATGAGATTATTCAGAATATCACAGCTTTTAAAATTTGATTTTCCCCTAAACCACTGCAGTAGTTTTGTTTCATTGTTCCATTGTTTTTCACATGATAACTCAAAGACTTGGAATGAATGATTTAAATATGAGTCATGTGCATTATGAACTACTCAGTGTATTAGGAACACAGATGTTTACTGCCATAAATTGTTGACTTCATTTTGGGATGAACTCTGTTATAACCTTGAAATGAGCAAGCTGATGGAGTGTATGAATTGGTGTAGAGTTTTTTGTGTAGCTCTGGAATATCCTTCTCTAAGAAAAGCTGCAGAAGTATTTTAAAAGCAAAAATTTGGGCTCAAAATTATCTGAAGAATAAACCAGAAAATGTTTTCCATCTGTGTTAAGAACTAAATCGGGTTCATCTGGTGTATTTACCAGAAGATAAATATGGTCTGAATAGGCTATTGTTAACAACAAGCTTTGCTTCAAGTCAATAAATAGTTGAGTTGTTATATCATGTACTTTCAGTTCATGAACTGTACATCTGTTCAAGCCTTATCAGACTGAGAGAGCTTGTATAGATACTGCTAGCACTTCTCAGCTCACATTTTCACTTTTTAAAAAGAAATTAAATGTAGCATCATTTGCTACAGGAGACAAATCCACATGAGAGGATAATTAGGGATATATAGCAGTCTAGTTTGTCTCAAAACTGTGAATGGCAATAAATACTGCAAGAAAAACTCCCCAAACTCAACTCACTCTGTTTTCTTTAACGTAGGAATTATTGAAGCTAACACTTAATAGCAAAGCCAAGCAGATTTCAGGAGATTATCAACACCTTTGATCTCTTGATCCATGTATACAAAATCCTTTGATGCTGGGTGGAAATCCAGCACGAATTAAAGACAGCCTATTTTTCTAAACAGCAGAGGCTGATCTAGAAAAGGTCAGCATCATACTAAAAAAAATGTCACATCTTTCTTTAACTGACTGAATGAACTTTCCTGAGGCTATTTTCTGTTTTGTAATGCTTTAATGAAATATAATGTACAAAAAACTGTGGGTGTAGCATTTTACTTCCTGACTTTGACATTTTTGGTGGGTTATTACTAAATATTTGTGTTAGTGGCCTTAAGAGCTCTAGAAACTGCCACTGGGAGGGAGATATTCACAGAGTTACAATCATTTTGTAGTAGTATTTGAAGTACTGGTGGAAGCTGCAAATTTTAACGGTAACTCTAATTTTGACCTCTGGCCGTGCACTTAAAGCCATTTTTCAGGAGGACACGGCATTACCTAGGCACCACTGAGTGGATCATCTGGGACTGTGGGCTTTGGGAGAGTGTGGAGGAGGCTGCTGCTGGACATCTGCCACTGCATTCGTTATTTGAGTTCCTGTATGCAGGCCTGTAGTGGGGAAACTGGCCAAAACAAACAGTGGGAAAAAGTGTAAGGAGGGAATAACACCATTAAAGTAGATACCTAAAGAAATAAGAACCTTCATTTTACTGTGTCTCCCTTCTTGCCTTCAAAAGATGAACATTTTCAGTAGTTTATGTTTTGAGGCACAATCCTCTCCTGTGTCTTCATGCAAAGAAAACATTTGGCCAGCTGACATGAGCATGTTTATTCACAGCATTAAAAACTTGTTTAAATTCTCTGTTATGGATATGTTATTTTTAATCACATTTCTGTATATGTCTGTTATGGTTATGCTATTTTTAATCCCATTTCTGTGTTGTGTTCTTCTAGTAGCTGCTATGTTAATTCTGAAAAGGAAAAAAGCTTCAGCCCTAAGGTGGTCAGATGACAGATGCAAACTGCCTTTTTTTTTCCTCCATTAGCCTCTGATATCACGTACTACGGATCTGCAGGGTGGCAAGTCTGCTTGGTCCTTCCCAGCCATAGTGCCAAGATACATACAAAGGTGTGCCACAAGGTTTGTTTTCACTGTAGCCCAGGTTGCTGTATTGCCTGTTGCAATGGCAACCTATAATTACAATGTTTCTCATTTACAGAGAACTGTCTAGTGTGTAAAAACAGCCTAGCAATGATTTGACACCCATAATGATGTTTTCAGTATAGGAGCGGGAATCCTTGGTAAGAGCTCTGATCTAGGGTGCTTTATTTAAGGTCTTTTATTCTTAAAAGGTGTGTCCTTCAAAAGGTGTTCTTTTTTAAGAAAATAAGAACTCATAGTTTCAGGTTATTCCTTTGATCACAAAATTTCATGCATATTGATGATTATAAGGCCTCCAAAACTCTCTCAGAGAATGCATGGCAGTACAAAGACAGTCTTTTCTTCACTTAGTGTTGCTAGGAAAGTGGCTTCCAGACCCTGGGTTTACAATTACGTACATTAGGATGAAAAGTCATAAAGGCCCAGATGCACAGGGACCGAAGCCTGATGACATCCAACCTGACTTTCCAGTGGCTGGTTCAGAGGTAGTAATTTGCAGTCCTGATTTACTCACCTAAATATCCTATAGAGCTAAGGGAAGGATCATTTTTTCAAGAAGTCACATGGAAAAGATGAGGGGTAATGGGTACAAGTTACTCCTAGGAAGATCCTGGGTACAGGCTGGGCATGCTGTAAACATCCCTGATCTACAAAGGATTTTAGGTATCTGAACGATTAGTTTGAGAATGCCTAAACACACAGTGAAACAAAGTATCTGCTGAGACACTCATCCAAGATAAGAAGGCCTCTGGGAATATGCATTAGAAGTACTTTAGATGCCTAAATAACTCCCCTGATGACAGTTTAGGTGTCTTTCAGGTATGCATGCCACAGGCAGAATTTTTGTGACTCACTCACCTGAATGCAGGTATCTAAATTGTGCTTGAGCTATGCCATAGGTACCTAAAGGCTTTTGGAATCTCTTCTTAAATGATTTTAATTTATAAAAATGTCTTGTTTCAAAAATATGGCAAGGATTCAAATGGTTTCTCATTTTGCTGTGTAAATTAGTAGGTGATGTTTTAAAAATTTCTATATTGCTTCATGTTCCTAACTTAATTACCTGAGTAGGATTTAAATTCATCCAGCACTTCCAAAGCTTGCATTGATTTGAGCTGTATGTCGAACAACATGAAAATTTTAAGCCAGTATCTTAGAATGTCTTTAAGTTTCTTTGCCAACCTGTTTCTTTTGCAAACAAGATTCTGAGACCAGATCTCTGTTATCTCAGAATCTCTTCTCAGACAGCACCTAGGCACTGGTTTGCGCTTTATTTATGACCTTTATGCCTTACTTGCCAGACAAACACCCTTAGCTCCTATGAACCTTTTTTTTCAGTTCCCCCCAGCAATGGGAATTTAGCTGTAACTGATGAAGGGCAGCTCTGAGTGAATGTTCTCATTTAAAAAACTTGGAAAGTAGCTTTCTTTTTTGTCTTAAGAGAAGTTCTTTTCATTAAGACTGGAACTTTAACTTGGGGCTGGCAGTTTAATGGTCCTACTAAAGACAGAGCAAAAAACAAAGGCTGATCAGCTATGCAGAGCAAGACAGACTATCCAGTCTTATACTATAAAACACAGAAAGTAAATCCATTGCCCTAGCCTAAGGTTTTACCTGGTTTACAGCAGTCTAATTTAATAAATCTGTATGCTGCTTTTTTGTATGGGCATTTGGTTGGTGGCTGTAGCTACAGCCAGGTGATTTATTACTACTAACACCACATCCTTTTGGATGGATGTATAACATTACTTGTACTGGAAGTTGCTCTGCTTCCAGACTTGCTCACCAGGAAATCTTAGTTGTGCTATATCTTTCACCAGCTCAAATATGAATGGTACATTATTCCTCATTTTTCTCACTGGTCTTTCATACTGCTAAGGCAGTAAGCAATTAAAAGGGAGCACATCCAGGTTTGCGTGGTGCTGGCTGTCCCAGGCACATAGGACTCTCAGGGATGGGCAGGAATTAGCTCACTCTGCCACTCCCTTCCTTTATTTGGCATGCTGTGATTCAGGTATCACAAGGTGGTGCTCGTGTACTTAGCGGCACATTTATTCAGTAGCCAATACTTGAGGTGCCTGAGGCTCTCCTGAACCTTGTGCTCCATACCACAAGTTGAACTCAACAGCACTGTTGGTGGTTGCTATACCAGAAGAGATGCGTGGTGAGAACAGCATCTCGAGGGATCGCTATCCTGTGCCACCCTATGTCAGAAAAGATTAAATGCTGAATGTTTGCAGGATTGGTATGTGTGGCGATACTGGGCAATCTCTCTGGGTCCCTTACCAAAGGACATTTTCTTGAGCAGATGTCATAAAATCTGGCCTAAGTGCTTCCTTCATGTTTGTAATTCTCCAGTGAGAAGCAGACCCTGAAGATCTGTTCTCTAGGCTAAGGATCTAGATATCTCTTTCCATCCTCCTTTAAAGCTGAGCTCACCACTCCTCTCCAAAATGAAGTATTTTGGTGTTGTTTCATCCCAGTGAACATTTAAACCTGAGTATTCATCTTTTTTACCCAAACCGGACTCTGTATTTTATACTTTCAGCATTTCCCACTTATTCATTTTCTTTTCTCCAACGCTGCTTCGCTGTAAGAAGGATACATTAACAAAATTGTGATATCTTAAAGGTCCTTTGTTATTGTACACACAGATCTATTAATTCCAAGACTCTGCAAATCATACAAAGGTGATATCTCAGAAAGAAGGGATTGTAGATGGAAAGCAGCTCTGGGACTATGTTAAAAGATGATGAAACATCTACTTTTCCTACAGATCTAGTAAGTGGCTCTTATTAGAATGAGAATACAGGATGCTATTTCAAGAGACTGGAGAATGCAGAAGACCTGTAGCTAATAAGGGCAACTGGATTGCCGAATAAGCTACTGCGGTTGCTGCTCATTTTGTACCTGAGTAATAACTGAGCATCTCTTGCTCCACATTTCTTTGCACATGCCCTCTTTGCACATCCATTTTGCTACAAGTAATACTCTGTGTCTGATACACGTTACTCTGCAAATAAGATGACACATTACTGAGAGCTCTGAATTGTACTGTAATAAGGTCAGTGGTCTGCAGTTTTAAGCTACATACCAGAAAATACAAAACTGTTGCTTGTTGTTTCTGGTTCTCTGAAAATTTTCTCTCCATGTTTAGTGATTGTATTAATGCTCTACACTTTCTAACAAATTCTGCATGCCCAACTCTTAGCTATTTCTTGAGTATTTCAGTATAAATTCACTGAAGTAAAGCACATGTTGGAATGATGCTGTTGTCACCATTGCATATGCCAGTAATTCATACGCATGCAAACAAAAATAGTACCAACTTGTACAAGTTTGGAACAAGGACTTGTATAGTACAAAATGCAGAAGCCATTGCGGACAACAGTGCTTCAAAGAAATACAGAGAAAGTTTGAGCTTGTGTGGCATTCTGGCAAACAGAAGGAAACACATTAAGAACAAAGCATCTTTTCTTTCTCACTCAATAGCATTGCTTAACACCAGTGTGACAGCATTCACTGCCATCTCTTGAAATGCTTTCTCTAGCTGAAGGAAAAAAATTGCTTGTATTTTCTGTGATCTTACCCTGTGAGGACGCTGGGAAGAGATTTGCACAGTATGTTCCTACTTGCTAGGAAAGATGATGTTAATGATGATGCCATTCCTATTTTACCATCTACTGGGTTCCATAAATGCCACTATACTGACAAAAGCAGCCAGCAGTAACAATACTGAAAATACAATTGAAACAACATTTGAGTATATATCAGTTCTTCAATATGATTGCAAAGTTCAAATAATGTATCATGAATTTGAGTGCATCTTGGCACATACTTTTGAATTCCAGGTTAAGGTTATAATTCATTAAAAAAAAAGACAACAGCATTCAAGCATGTACATGTGTACATGTACTACACTCAAAGGACTTTGACTCTCCCTGAACCTGTACTTTCAAGGAGATTCACCTCAGGATCCCTCATTAGCTTCTCTATGTAATTTCTTCTTTTCATCTTCCTGAATACCAGTCCTTCAAATTCACCAAGGACCCCTACAATCAAGCTTTTCTGTCCTCTTTCCATATCACAGATCAGACCTTGAAGCACCTTCACAAAACAGCTGAATTTCTGTATTATGCTCTCACCATTAATGTTCAGATTCCTGCATGGGTGTCACTGAGGACGTGATCTGAAGATAATGACATTGCAGAGTTACAAAAATATAAAAAAGGCTTTGTAGATGCTCTTAGAGTCTCTCTTCTACACTATTGTATGCACTGAAAGCTAAAGGGGAATAGATATCTTCTGGTTAAATTTTGAGGGTTTCAATTTTCATCTCAGTTTTGTTGGGTTTGTTGGCAGTTTGACATATGCATTGAATTTTAGAGGTTTTTAAACTGTTCAAGTTATTTTTTTAAACTTTTACTTTCTGGTCATTCATAAGATATAATGAAAAGCTGGATGGCGGATGAAAAGCTGGACATGAGCTGGCAGTATGTGTTGGCAGCCCAAAAGCCAACCACATCTTTGGGCTGCATTAAAAGAAGCATGACCAGCAGATCGAGGGAGGTAATTCGACCCCTCTACTCCACGCTGGTGAGATCCCACTTGGAGCACTGTGTACAGTTCTGAGTCCTAAGTACAGGAAAAACATGTACCTGTTGGAGAGGGTCCAGAGAAGGGCAACAAATGATAAGAAGGATTGAACCTATGAGGAAAGGCTGAAAAAGCTCGTGTTGTTCAGCCTGGAGGAGAGAAAGCTCCAGGGAGACTTCATTGCAGCCTTTCAGTACCTAAAGGGGGCTTACAGGAAAGATGGGGACAGACTTTTTAGTAGAGCCTGTTGCAATAGGATGAGGGGTAATGGTTTTAAACTAAAAGAGGGGAGATATAGACTGCTTATAAGGAAGAAATATTTTACAGTGAGAGTAGTGAAATGCTCAAATGCATTGCCAGAGAGGTTGTAGGTGCCCCATCCCTGTTAAAATTCAAGGTCAGGTTGTACAGGGCTCTGAGCAACCTGACCTGGTTGAAGATGTCCCTACTTACTGCAGTGGGGTTGGACTAGATGACCTTTGAAAGTGCCTTCCAACCCAAAACATTTTTATGATTCTATGATAAAAATGGCTTAGGTTTGCAGCTTTTACAGAGATACTAATTCTCCACAATTCTAGTTGAAGTCTGCAGTTAGCACTACAGATTAAATACTGAAAAACGGCTCTGAAATGACTAGCACAAAACTTTACAATATGCTAATTGGAGGTGAAATGAACAGCAATTAACATGTTTATATTGCCTCTCCTGCCTGAGCTGCCTTTTTCAGAAAAACTGGACATGCCACTGAGGTACAGGATCTAGTCTTAAGCACCAGTCATCATGTCCAGTTATCAATTTCTCTTTTTGGACAAGAGGAATGTGGTGGATTTGCTATAGCTTGACTTTAGTGAGCCTTTTGACACCCATGACATTCTCACTCAGAAACTGAGAACATATGTATGGGCTGCACCACTGGACTCATCAGGAGTAATCAGTGGTGACTTGATGTTCAGCAGCAGTCTGGCAAATACAGAGTACCTTAAGGGCTGGCATGGGGCCTATTTTATTCAACATGTGCCTAACTACCTCAGTTATAACACCCGAGTGTACCCTTAGCAAATCTGCAAATGAGGGGGAATGGCTGATGCTGACTGGTATGCTTCAGTGCAAGGTGATCATGAGAAACTTGGGGACAACGTCAACAGAAAAACTATGAACTCTGTACTTCCTCTTCAGCAAGAAGAAGGGCAAAGCTCTGCATGGGTGGCAGAACAACCCCTGCACCAGTATGGGCTGGAAGCAACTGGCTGAGTAGCAGACTGGCCCCAGTGAAAAAAACCTAGGGATCCAGGCGTCAGGTTGAATATGAGCCAACAATGAGCTTTCATCTCAGATGAGGCAGACTGCTTCCTCAACTCCATTGTAAAGACCATGGCCAGCATAGCAAGGGGTGTTATCATCCCCTCTGCTTGGCACTGGCCCATATGGAACAGTGTTGAGTTTTGGGCCTAAAGCACATTACCTGAAGAAGATGCTGAGGTGTCTGGGATTAAGAGGAGGCCAGGAGTTGATCATACAGCAGCCTACAACTATTTCAAGAGTTATTACAAAGACTACAGAATCAAGTATTTCTTTGAAGTGGGAGATGCCCAGCTGCAGGACTGGCAACAGCCACTGATTGTGTCTTAAGAGATTCAGGCTATGGTTTGGGAGACTAATGAGAGTGGTGGTGGAATCCTCCATCCTTGGAATGGTTCTGAAAACTCAACTAAGAAAAGCATGGTTGACCTGACCAAGTGCTGACTAGTTCTTTGAGCTGTAGGTTGAACCTCAAGAGGTCCCTTTCAACCAACACTTCTGAGTCTATGAGAGCTCCCTAAGAATGCTCCTCTGGCAAGAAAATGAAGATTATATTTCCTCCATTATATTTCCTCCAGTAGTCATGGAGGGTGTTGGAGAAGTGTATTCCCTGTATATTGCAAGCACACACAAGCCTGAATTGTGCCATTGCAAAAATATGTCCACTTGCCAAAAAAAGAATAGCATGCCACATTCTTGTGCCAGATCCAAAAAGCTGTATGGTCTTGGCAAGCACAGTACATGAACATAGGGCTGGCACACTCCTAAAGCATCACTTTTCCTTTTTTTCCTTAGATCAAAGGCAGAGATAGTTCAGCTCTGCCCAGAGCACGGCGT
The DNA here is from genome assembly GCA_039877255.1 of Loriculus beryllinus. Lineage (NCBI taxonomy): Eukaryota > Metazoa > Chordata > Aves > Psittaciformes > Psittacidae > Loriculus > Loriculus beryllinus. Next base: position 12,339 of record JBCJKH010062196.1, read on the forward strand.
AGACACATGTTGCTCACAATATGCACACTGGTGATGAGTCTGATCTGGCACAATCAGTGTTCTTAAAATATTCATAGAACAAGGCGATTTTAATTTTACAGACAGATTTCAGAATTTCAAGTTTTGTTTGATAGGATGAGAAGTCCCATCTCTAAGAATAAAGGTATGTGGCTGGGGCCTTGCTCTTGGGGGAGCACATGAACAACAACGTGGGGCTCAATGGTTAATTTCCAGACTGCAACTCAACTCTTGCTTTGTTTGGTCTTGAAGGAAGCTGAGTACCAAGCTTAAAGTCTGTCCCCAGGAAGGTCTGGGTTGGCAGGGAGTTGTAAGGGTCAGAGCTGCTCTGTTGTGAGGAAACTGGTATGTGTAGGCATGACAGGGAACAGTGAATCCTTTGCTCTAGGGCAGAGATCAAGGAGGAGATGAATGGAAACAGAACTTAATAAATCCAACTGATTCAAATTATTTTTTAAATAGAATTACTTTCAAGTTTGTTTCTGATAGATACAGAAGCTGGTGCAATAAGAAGCAGGAACAGTACATTAAATGAGATAATCAATAATAGTGGATCATAGAAGCCTTCCAGAAATGGTAGAGAGCTGCTGCAGTATGGACCTCACAGAGGTGGGGTCCCTGTTTTGCTAGCGCCCATTCAGTAACTTTATCTCATCTCTGCTTTTAGTTTATCTGTTGTGAATAGAAGGAAAACAAACAGCATAACTTTCTCTTCTGTATCCTCTCCCACTTTCATTCCTAAGAGCTTTACCTTGTGCAGAACTTGTCTGAGAGCAGAAGGGATGTCCTTCTTGTTCATAATTGCATAGTATGACCTCTTAGACCTTATATTCCTTCTTACTGCTATAGCCCACCAACCTCAAATAAACCAGAATATATATTGCTGCTTTTGTGGATCAGAAAAACACAACCATCAAGAGAAGTGCAGAAAAGAAGCATCCAAGAATGTTGCTGCCTGCCATTTAATAATTAAAGAAAGATCTTATCACCAGCAACTGCGTGTCTGTAACTATGGAGGGAAATTGCTTCAATTTTTCTTTTTTCTTTTTTTTTTTTTTTTTTTTTCAGGATTCATTGTGCATTTGCAATACTTCAGTATTTATTTTTAAAACATCCAGTTCTGGGAAGCAGTACCAGTGCCTTGTAAAATTCTTCAAACCTGATGGGGCACCACCTCCAGGCCAACATTTGTGTTTTGGGGATGTAGAAGGTTTTATATCTAAGACTGTGAAATACCTTGTTCCCTACCAATCTGATCTTCAGAAACGGGATAGCACTATAGCCAGCTGACAGGGTGAAGATGGAGAAACAGAGACATTTAGGAGGTAAAGTTCTGTGCTCTTAGAAGGCAAGATTTGCTCTTTGAAGGTCACAGTTACCTCTGAGAAAGACAGACATGTTCTCTCTCTCTAGAGCTTTTAAAACTGCCCAGAGAAACCTTTCTGAATGTTTTCTCCAGCATTCACTTGTGAAAGGGCAATACATGTACTTTAGTAGGATTTTATTTTTACACTCTAAATATTGATTTGCTCCTGCTTACCTCTTGCAGATCAACTCCCTTGGACCCACAGACTATAATGTATCTTCACCTCCAGCTTCCCACGTGTTATTGCATAAAATCATAGGATAATTTGTGTTGACCTTAAGGATCATCTAGTACCAACACCCCTGCATGGGCAGGGACACCTTCCACTAGACCAGGTTGCTCAAAGCCTCATCCAACCTGGCCTTGAACACTTCCAGGGATGAAATTTCAGTTACTTTCAGTCCCTCCAGCACTTCTACTGTTCCTTGCCTCCCACTGTGACCTCTGGAATGTAATCAGTTTAAGTTTGTAACTGACTGGAAGCAGCTTCAGTGAAAAGGAGTAGATAATAATTGGTTTATATCTGAAAAATGAAAACTGAAAACTGTACGGGTAGCAGAGAAAAAGTGTGTTATGGCAAGTACATTTCATTAGACTAATTAATACATGGTTTAGGCATTTAAATCCTTTCCCACTAAAATGTCCTTACTTTCTTGAATCAGGACAATAAACTCATCGTAGTTTGTGTTAACTGAGTTTTATAGAAATTGAATTCCAACTGTGCAGTGATTGCCAATGCAGTGACAATGCCCAAAGCTTCCTTTCATTGTCCTGTAATTTAACCTTGAGTGAGCTGCATCAGAGGACTTCTGTGCCTCCTTGTGTTTGAGAAGATGTGACCTAATCAGTGTCCAGCCTGAGGGATGGGATAATGGCATGAGCTAGCATTCCTACAGGGTGACGTGCTGTTGTCACCAAGTGGAATCTTAAACTGAACTGATGAAAGCCAAATATTTCAGGTCACTTCAGCAAACTCAGATGAAAATTTGTTCGCATTTTGGGCATGTCAGAACACTTCATTTCAATATAAATTAGTAAGAAACTCAATGTGTACATCTTCCCTGAGAATATTAAAAAAATCAGGTTGGTATTTCCTGCCATGAATAATGAAACTTTGAAGTCCTGGAGTTCTGGCTTGCAATGAGAACAAATGGTAAAATGTCAAAGTATCCCACTGGATAAAAATGTTTTCTTTCTCAGCTGTTCTCTTTGGGAATGGGTGGAATGACGTGTTTCTATACTCATTTTTTATAATAGCTGTATGCCCTGAGACTGCTGGAGTAATTTTAAAACAGACCCTTCTATCCAAAAGTAAAATTGGCATATAGCCTTTTGATTCAGCTAACAGATGGTGTGTGGTATTTATGAGAACAGTTGTTAAATGCTTTATAGCATGACTCACCACACTGATAGCTGCATATTAATGGAATGTGGACGGTGCTATCGCATTTGCAAGTGCTGTATTGTTAAGGGGAGCTGGTTGAGCTAATTTATGTAAACAGTTGGCCTCAGAAGTTCAGTCTACAGTATTTGTATTCTTTTCCAAAGTACTGTTTTTATGAGGCTGAAACCTGCTAACCTTACTGAAGAAAATGAAAATCTTTTAAACCAGAACTGAAACCTTAGTTTCTGATGGAAAAAAATGAAGTTCAGCCGTTATTTATGTATATTTTTTAGAATTAATTTGTGAGATGGGTGGTACTTCTATGTACTAATTGAAATTATCTAGGAAAAAATAAAATGTATTTATGATGATATCAGTATATGATCAATTAGCTGTTAAATCAGACCAGCCAGAAAGCATTCTTGCCTTTTCTTAGCATGAGTAATGAAGAATTTTAGATAGAAATTCGTTTTACCCATTTTCACTGTCTAAAATAGTTCCAGAGCAACATGATTGGATTGGATGGATTTCAGGTATTATTTAAAATCCTTGCTGTGATGTTTTGAATTGAAACATTGTGTCTGTCAATTATTTCAAGAGCTGAAAAAACTGCTGAAAGCATTCCACAAATGTGATGAAAATTAAAAGGACCATAAAACAAGCCTCAACCACAAGACCATGAAAATTACTGCAAAGACAACTAGCTATCATCATTAAAACACTTATTTTGTTGCCTTTATCTTGCATTTGTTTAGGTCGATTTCGTTTGCCTTTGAATGGTAAAGCAGCCTTAATGGAAACACTGCAGCTGAAGTGACAGCAGCAGCACAACTGCAGTTTACTGTAGTTCATGTGAATAAAAACAATCCCTACTATAACTAGAGTAAAACTGCAGACCTTGCTCTCTCCATCTCCTGTGTTACAGACTGGGGCCCAAAGGGAATAGCCGCTGATGAAGAAAGTCATAGAGAAAGTGCAAAGTTTAACCTTTTTCCCAGGATCTGGAAGGAGCCAAACTCCACAAAGTACCCAAAATACGCCAGACTGAGGGCAGTCCCAAACTGCCCTCTGATTCCTCATCATCTCTGCAGGAATTTCACTTATCTAAGGCTGCAGTGTGGATTTAGGAGCATCCAAGCAAAGGGGGTGGTTGAAAAAGAGAAGTCTGGGACAATGCCAGAGACTCCCGACAAGCCCAAGAGGATTTTGACATTCCCTTGCTGCTCCCATGAATAATCAAACCTTATTTAAACTGTCTGGGTATTATTTTTTTTCTCCTTCAGTTCCCACTAACCCTTAGTAAGTATAGTGATTCCAGTGGGATCCTTAGCAAAGTCCTGTATGTACCACAGGCAACCATGCAGTGTCTGGTGGCAAAGGTTGGTGAGACTGTTGCAGTATTCACAGTGTTGCAATACGGTTCTCTTTGCTCAGATACCTGTTTGCTCTTTGGCCTTGGGGTAAGGTAGCGGAGATAGAGAGGCTGCTGCAGGTACCGACCTCCTCAGATGACCACTGACCAAGCAGCCTGCTTCAAAATCACTGCCTGTGACTGGCAGCTATGCAAAGATGAAGCTTCTCCTGGGCTCTGTGTTTCAGCTGCAGAGACCCCATGTCTCCAGCTATGATGCCGGTTGGATTCCTGGGTACCCCTGAAAGTCTCGTCCTGAGGCTGCAGTAATAGAACTGTTTGATGCACATCTACCAGCGTGTCCAGGTGGCTTCATGCAAGTCAATGAATTTGCTCAAGACAGTGAATTGTGTACATATGTGCTTGACAGAAGGGGACACAAAAGTTTGCAACATCAGGGTTTCAATAAAACTCTGGTCATAAAAAAAAAAAAAGAAAAAAGAAAAGAAAAGAAAAGAAAAGAAAAGAAAAGAAAAGAAAAGAAAAGAAAAGAAAAGAAAAGAAAAGAAAAG
>JBCJKH010062206.1:0-18218 GCA_039877255.1 Loriculus beryllinus
AAGACAGGAAGGTGAGTGGTAGTAATCAGCATGGATTTACAGATGGAAAATCATGCCAACCCAACACGATAGCCTTCTACAATGACATCGCTAGCATGATGGGAGAGCACTGGATGTTGTTTGCTTTGACTTGTAGTAAAGCTTTTGACACTAACTCCTCTAACATTCCACATGGCAAAGTAGGGGTTAGATAAGTGGAGAGTGAGGTAGATTAAAAATTCGCTGAATGACTGAGACTGGGGACTTGTGACCAGCAGTGCAAAGTCCAGTAGGAGAGCAAGCCACTAGTAGTGTGCCTCGGAGGTCAATACTGGGTCCAATACTGTTTCACTGCACAGATGATGCAGCAGAGTGTACCCTCAGCAAGTTCATGGAAGATACAAACAGAGCGGCTAATGCATCAGATCGTGTTGCCATTCAGAAGGACAGGGCCATGCTGGAGGAATAGTCTGACAGGAACTTCATGAAGTTCAACAAACAAAAGTGCAGGGAGTTGGAACTAAATGATCTTAAGGTCCTTTCCAACCCTAACTATTCTACAATTCTATGATTCTAAGTCCTGTACCTGGGGAGGAACAACTCCAGGCACCAATATATGCTGGGGTACATGCAGCTGGAAAACAACTTGGTGGAAAAAGATTCTGGAGTCCTGGCAGACAAGCAATTGGTCATAAGCTACCAATGCAATCTTGCAGTGAAACAGGCTTGCAGCCTCTGCAAAAATGAGCTAATTTGAGATCCTGTAATTATGCCTTTATTTTGATAATCTCAAAACAATGTAATCCTCTTTGTCACTCTTATGAAACACCTGGTAGGCTAGGACCATAGAGATTGTAAAACATGCTACACGGTCAGCTTCCTGGTTAAATATAAAGCAAGAATACCTGGGCTGCTAATGGAGAGCAAACAAGATAGTGACCTTCAGACAGAACATTCTCATGTAATATATTTATAAGCGATTTCCATTTGATCCTGATTTAGTAAAACTGACATTGGTTTGACCCAGTTTGCTGGTCTATTTGTGCAGTGAAAGAGATGTGACTCGGTACTTTATGCAGATGGAAGTCACCCACTGCTCTTTCTGGATCACAGACTACCAGATTGCTCCTCTGGGTTGCAGCTAGTACTTCCACAAGGAGTTATTCTGTATGGCTGGTTGCAGATCACAGTTCTCAAAGATCATGAAAGCAGCATGTGGAAAAGGATTCTGCAACCTGAGAGAGGGCAAGCTGAAGCTAGTACTTTAGTATCTGGATAAGGAGGAAAATTCTGGCCTTGCTAAAGCCAGTTAGTTTCCAACATTGTTTTTGCTAGGATGTGGTACCTCTTCGCTGGTTTTGTGTGGCCCTCACCACACTCCAACCTCTGTCCCCAGGTCTGTAAATGTTTGTTGGTTCAGTTTCTGTCTTTGGCTCAGACCGTTATGTCCAGTTAATGACCGTTCAGATTCTGCTGCTACAAGGAATCTGATGACACAAACATAAGTAAAACAAAGCCCCACCTACTTTAATCTGCACTGGGACCTTCTCTTCTGACCAAAAAACCCCTCTTGTCTTATTGTTAATGGCCACATCTTTTCTCTGCCTACATAGGAACAGGTACAATCTTAGATACCTTCTGCTGCTTACTAGATCAAGTAAAGCCATCATCTGTTGTAAGATCAACAACATCTTCTCCCTATTCCCTAATAAATATCTCGTATAGCCATTTCTTATTAAAACAGGTCACCCAGAGAGGCTGCTAAGTCTCCAGGGCTGGAGACAGTCAAAACTTGTCTGGACATGACCCTGAAAGCTTTCTGTAGTTGACCCCTCTTTGAACAAACAGGAGGGTTGGACTAGATGATCTCTAGAGATAAATTCCAACATGAATGATCCTGTGATTATACTGGTTATATCTATGCCTACCACCCTTCATTTGACTATCTCACCATGGTTATGGTCCCAGGCATGAAACACTAACTACACAATTCAGACTCTACTTTCAGTGCTGGACATCATAGGACATCATAATGCTGGACTCACAGGCCCAGACAGAAAAGAGGTTTTTGTCTAGTCATTTTGCAAGGCTTTTCTGGCTCTCAGTAAAATACCTTAATCCAGGAAATTATCATTGCACACTGTCTGTAGTGAGCTGAAACACAAACCAGCCAATAGTTCTGATGAAAATACACAATTGCTTCCTATAAAAGCATTTTATTTACTTATCTTTTCGCATGCTGTTTACAAACCTGTGAGTTTCATTGTAAAATGAATCATGTCAGTGCTCTTTGCATTAAGACCTTGTTTTCAAAAGAAGCAGATGGCACAAACTGACAATTCTAAAGACATTTATCTCCTTATGTGTGTACAGTGATGAGGCCTTCCAAAAGCTCAGAAAAAAAAAGGTAAGACTCTTCCTCACTGAAAGGTTATAATGGCCATTTTCATCAAGTATCATCTGTTTTCTTCCTTGGTGAAAGAGAAAACAAGAGAAAGGAAAACAACATCATAATGAAGAGACTCCAGAGAATGTTAGAAGCATAGGGAACTTGTCAACATAAGTGTTCCCCATATTAGATGTTCCTATATACTATATTTACTGCAGTGCATCAGATCCAATTTTATAGAACTCCAAGACTGTCTTAGCATCTCCTACTATATTTGGGAGTTGAACACAGGAACCCCTAAGCACCAATAGCACCAATAGCACCAATAGCACTAACCCCATAGCACCAATAAAGGGCTTAGATTTGATTTGGTTTTGCATCTGTAACTAGTTTGCTTGTACATGCTTTACATGTACTTGTTTCTGGTTGTGTAGCTGTCCTTCATTTGGAGTCTCTCAGAGCAGCTGAGTAAATCACTGTGGAAATTATGACCTATGTGTCTGTATTTCCATAAGAGGAGACCTCAACATTTGTATTGCTCAGGATGCTCTGCTGTGTTTAAATGCCTTATTCTGCACAGGGCAAAGCTACAGGATACATCTTGTCATAGCTAATCAGATCTCTTGGCTAACTGGCATTGAGTGTGTTCCATAGTCTGCAACAGTCCCAATTTTTTTCACTTGATATATCTGCTGGATATTTTTAGTATCTTCTGTAATATCTTGAGCCTTACATTTCAAAATAGAACTTTTTTCTGTTCTGTGGTTTGTTGTTTGCTCTTGGGTATTTTGGTTGGGGTTTTTTTTTAGTTCATCTCTTTTTATTAGTTTTAATTCAACTGATCTGGTGAATATGAAACAAAACCAAAACAAACAAGAAAAGCTTAACAAAACAAAACAGGGGGGTTTGTTTTCATTAATTTATTTTCATTCTTCTATTTCCTGTCCTGCTTTCTAAAAGAAGGCAGAGGGTAAGTTATTCTAAGGACCCAAACATTGCTTTGTTGTTCAAAGAGAAAAACAACCCAACATAATTTACTTTGACACAAATTCAGGCTGAAGACAGTAACAAAGATGAAGATAATAAAAGTGATAGTGATAGTAATAGAAGATGAGCTAGCTTTGCACACCACATAAGTTAATATCTGTCAGGACACAATAAAGTTTTGTCCAGAGATTTTAGCAGTGTCCTTACTGTCCTTACTTTGTTTGCTTCCACACTCCAGTCTTTTACAGTTGCTCTGAACCAAGTTTTATGTTGTTGGGTGATTTTTTTGTTGTTGTTGTTGTTACTGTTGGGGGGTTGTTGGTTGGGGTTTTTTTTAACAAAATAACATCCTACAAAACGCTACGTATTTTACCTTTTTTTTCTATGAAATGTAATATAGTGTTGAGAGATTGAAAAAGAAACATGTTATTGGCAATAATAGGTTGCCTAGCTATTTATAAGATCTGACTAGATTGAACCTGTTCTGTTTTGCAGCTTTTCATATTAGCCCCTTTATCTGCAGTAAATGAGTTTTCACAGTTGTAGTTGTTCATGTAGGTTTCCTATTCTTTCTTGGTTGAAGCAATCGACAGCTGTGATTACTTCAAGTGAAGAAAATTAACCTGATATATACTGACAGATACAGGAAATCCAACTTCTTTCATGAATTAGTGAAAAAAAGGGAGTCTTTTTGTTGTTATTTAATGATTGTTCTCAGCAGCTGAAGGTTTGTAGCTGGGCCATCACTGATGCCCATAGTGGTAGGCACTCAGAGTATATATCTTGGCTTCATTCCCTGCACAAAAAGCAATAGCAGTCTTAATGGAGACATTCTCTGAACAAGAGACGCCTTTTGCTTCAGTGTGAAGACACCAGTGTAAGGGAACTTCACCCATCTGCCTGCTGCAAAATGCAGCTCAGTTGGACATACAGAACAAGGTTCTTGTCCCCTCCAATATTTTGTCAACAAAACTAGGCTGGCTGTGTAGGGGAGGTGTTGGCAAGGAAAATGTCACATCATACCACTCAGATTACCACAACAGGGGAGCCCAAGAAGGAGCTGTGCTTCTGAGTGGTGTCACTGAAGCTAACTGTCTTCATCACAAAAGTAGTTGTATTGGTAGGGACCAAGGACTTGGCTAGCCTCATACTCTGTCTTTAACTGTAGATGTAAGCAGGCACTCAGGCTAAAAAAGAGCACAGAGCAACCCTGTATGATACTTCTACATCCTCTCAATTTGTGATTACTTCCAGCTCAGATTATTCCCTGAAATTAGTATGTCTCTTTGGTAACCTTCAACTGATATCTCTTCCAAGTACTTTTCCAGCCTTCCCTTAAATTACAAGTAAAATTTCTTGTATCTGTAAGATCTGTTTACTACCTATTGGAGCAACTACCCCCTTTTGTTTGCTTTGAATTTGGCTTCACTTAATAGCTCTATCTCTTTTATTGGCTCCATCTCTCAGTACAAGAATGACATTATGGTGTCATTTTGGAGCAGTGAGCTGGACAGGCACTATCATTTTCTCCAGTGTGCCTAACAGAGGTTGTATTATCTAATAGAGAAGAGCAAGGTTCATGAACTTGGAGTGTTCCTCCTACTCTGTCTTGGGCGAGTCCCTGCACCCATTTATCTCAGTTTCCCACCTATTAAATCATGAGAAGGAATTTTTTTGCTTGTTTTTATTTTGAAACAAACTCATGAAAAGCACTCTACAATAGAAGTGATAACCTGTGTGTTCTGGTTCTAGGGTGAAATGCTTGAACATAACCTAGAAAGAGACAAGCATGCTAATCCCAGAAGAGCAGCAGGGCTGGTGAGTAGGGCACTCTCTTGGGACCATGGGAGACAAAAGATCAAGTCCTTTACCCAAGAAAGGCTCTTCTACCCTGAAAGTGTCCAAATCACTAGGTGGTGGTGAACCCTCCAGAAGAGCCTGTCTCATCTCTTCTGCTTCCTCTTTTCTCTCTGAAAATACCCAGTACCAGGAAAGTTCCTTTAATCTCAGAAGGTATTGGAAGCTTAGAAAAGTATTTAGAACCCCATAAACGTAGTGTCCGATTAGTGATCAGGCTTTTGCTCTGGAAGAACCAGCAGCTTGCTTTTGCCTTCTGCCTACGAGTCGGTGTGATGTACTGTCTCAGTCGTGGCTGGAGCACTAGGTGGCAATAGAGTCCGTACTCGCACCAGAAGTAACCACAGCAGAGCATAGGCCAAGGGGTTACAAACCTCAAGCCTCTGCCAAGTTTTTAACAGGACAGCCCTAAAACTACTTTTTGGCTCTTTCAGTCTAGCATAAAACTCAAGGCAGCAGACTCACAGCAAGCACCAAAGCTTCCATATTTAACCAGAGTAGCCTGAGCGCATACTAAAACCAGAGGCTTTGTTTACTGTGTTATATTCATACCTAGCTGCCAAGCATGATCTCAAAACCATAATAATCATCATAAGTGCATCTTAGGTGCCTCTTTTCAGCAAGGCTGTGTTGACACCTGTGAGCTACAGCTTATAAACCTAAAATTCAGCTCCTGCAACCAATTCAGCACCAGCTCAGTCCCAGTCTTAGCAGTTGGCAAGTCACTAAGCCACAATCTCAAGCTACTTTTTGCATGTTGAGCTTCTATTCCTGTGAATCCTGCATTCTTTGCGTTGTAGTACAGCTTGAAAAAGGGGCGTACACAGCATCTTCCAATAAGCTACCCCACAGTGGGGTGTTTGCTTTGTTTCATCTCAAAATGAAAAGTTCCTCTTCTTATTCTCATCTTCTACAGAAAAGCATAATGTTTTCATCCAGAAGGTGGATGACTAAGATTTACCCCGTATTTAGTCTGGATTCCAGACTATTCTGTGGAAACACCAGAGTCTAACTTTCAGAGTATCTAGGCCTGGATTATTTCTCAACAAAAAGCTCTCCCAAAGCTGCACAATACAAGGATAACTGCAATGGTAAATACTGCCCTTCTGCTCTGCATATAGAGCATTCCTGATAGGTAAAGTATTCCAGGAAGGCTGGACTTATTTCAGGAAGGAACTCTTGAAGGTGCAGAAGCAGGCTGTCCCCATGAGCCGGAAAACAAGCCAGTGGGGAAGAAGATAGGCCTGGCTGAACAGAGAAATTTGGCTGGAACACAAAAGAAAAAGGCTCTTTGGAAGAAGGGGCAGGCCACTCAGAAGGACTACAAGGGTGTCTTTAGGATATGCAGAGAGAGAAGTACAAGGGCCGATGACCAACTAGAAATTAATCTGGCTACTACTGTAAAAGATGATAAAAAAAAGTTTCTATAAACACATTAGCAACAAAAGGAGGGCTAAGGAGAATCTCCATCCTTTATTGGATGAAGGGGAAACATAGTAAGAAAGGATAAGGAAAAGGCTGAGGTACATAATGCTTTCTTTGCCTCAGTCTTTAATAGTAAGACCTGTAGTTTTCCAAGTACTCAGTCCCTGAGCTGAAGGTAGAATCCAAGGATTCTGGGAGCAGAATGAAGCTCCCTTAGTCCAAGGGGAAATGGTCAGCGACTTCTACATCACTTAGATAAAACTATGGGACCAGATGGGATCCATACAAGGGTTCTGGTGGAGCTGGTAGAAGTGCTCACCCAGCCACTTTCCATTATTGATTATCAGTCCTGGCTAACCAGGGAGGTCCCGGTTGACTGGAGATTGGCAAATGTGATGCCCATTTACAAGAAGGTCTGGAAGGAGGATCTGGGGAGCTACAGGCATGTCGTTCTGACCTCAGTTTTGGGGAAGTTTATGGAGCAGATTATCTTGAGTGCCATTATGTGATGCATACAGGACAACCAGGTAATCAGGTCTAGTCAGCATGGGTTTATGAAAGGCAGGTGCTGCTTGACTAATGCAGTCTTATATGACAAGGTGACCCACTTAGTGGAAGAAGAAAAGGCTGTGGCTGCTGTTTACCCTGACTTCAATAAAGCCTTTGACACCGTTTCTGACAGCATACTCTGGGAGAAATTGGCTGCTCATGGCTTAGATTGGTGCACTCTTCACTGGGTAAAAAACTGGCTGGACGGCTGTACCCAAAGCGTGGTGGTGAATGGAGTTGAATCCAGCTGGTGGCCCGTTGCAAATGCTGCTCCTAAACACTCGGTACCAGGGCTATTTCCATTTCATATCTTTGTCAACGACCTGAATGAGGAGATCGAGTACACCCTCACTCAGTACGTTTGCAGATGACACCAAGTTGGGTGGGAGGGTAGTGCAAAGGGATCTGGAGACTGAGGAAACCAGATATCTTTGAGGGAACTGGGGTTGTTTAGACCGGAGAAAAGGAGGCTCAGGGGAGACCCTATCACCCTGTACTGATGCCTGAAAGGGCGTTGTAGTGAGGTGAGTGCTGGTCTATTCTCCCAAGTACCAAGTGATAGGACAAGAGGAAATGCACCAGGGGAAGTTTAGATTGGAGGTTAGGAAAAATTCCTTCCCTGAAAGGTGGTCAGGCATTGGAACAGGTTGCCCAGGGAAATGGTGAAATCACTGTTCCTGGAGGTATTTAAAAGATGTGTAGATGTAGTGCTTAGGGACATGGTTTAGGGGTGGGCTTGGCAGTGCTAGGTTAATGGTTGTACTTGATCTTAAAGGCCCTTTCCAACATAAATGACTCTGTGATCCTACTCTCAGTGATGGCGGAGAATTTTCCTTATACATACTGCAGGATAATTATACTCACCAATATTTAAAGAGTTTCACAGAACATACATTTCCTAAAAAGAAATAACCTAAACATTCCATAGATTGAAGACCAGTCTTGGCTCATTGTCTGATTTATTTTTTACTAGAGTATCTAAAATACTGCAGTTGTAGTGAAAACATATTGCCTGTCTCCTTCCATTACATCAGCGTCTGCAGTATATCCTACTAATATCTGAAATCATGAAACATAACTACAAAAGAGCATATCACCACTTTTAAATTGCCATATTCAAAGAAAGCACAAACCCATCTGGCGCTTGTTTGAAGCGTTATGTTAAACCTTCTGTTAGCGACACATTGTTGAACATTATAGTAGATTATTGTGTCTCGGTAAACTACATTACCCTAGGTCTTGGCTTGTATCAGAGGGAATTCAAATGTCAGCATGTGAAAGACTCAATTCTCTGCTCCACCTGCTGCTGGTGTCTATTTCTGATGACTTCATTCTTGCTGAAATGAATGGATTTTCATCTGAATTGAGCTAGCAGATTTTAGTTTTTCTGATGGATTGGGAGGGGAAAGAGTTGACACAGGTGATTTTAAACAGTTTTAAAAGTTAGATATTTAAGCAAAAAATCAGGAAGTACAAGAGCTTAGATACCATAAAAAAATACTAACCAAAGAAGTCAAAACTGAGATGAAAATTAGTATTGAGGAAGTATAAAGCATCAGCCTTTCTCCAGGAGCAGCTAACATCTTTCTGCGTGCCATGTGAGCCATATTCACTGACCTACTCTAGAAAGAGAAACATAAAACTGACCAGTCCTTAGTGCCTGACCAGCCTGCGTGCCTGGTGCCAGCAACTTCCATACCAAGCCTAGTGTCAGGATCAAGATTATCTTTATTAGAGAGAAGTGATGTCCCACCTGAGGGAGCATTTTGGATGCAAGCTGCATATCACTTACAGAAATCTGGAATTATGATTGAGATTGTAAACCATTTTTTCCTTCCTTTAATGATTTGCAGGAAAGAACTAAAAGATTAGACCCCCCTTGTGCATTTTGTGAACATTTGAAAAACTAAAGAAAAAAAAGTATTTTGTATGTTTAGTATTTACATAAAAGTACCTTACAGAATAAATGACACCATGAATCCCTGAAGAGATGTCTTGTGTCTTTGACTATAAGGCTGTCTAAAGCTAAACCCAGATTTTGTCTTCATACGTCAAACACAATAAGAAAGCTATTAGAAGCTTTCTAGAAATCTTTTTTTAAAATTCATTTTTATTACAGGGTCTACAGGCATCTGGCAGAGGGCTGAAGTGTGAGCTAGCACTAGAGAAACACCTAGTGTGTATGGGCACTCTGTCAGTCTCACATCTTGAGGATGTCTGTTACTGTGAACTGTGCTGAGGAATTACTGTCTTCATTTTATGGACTCTCAGGGCACTTACTTCCTTAAAGTCAAGATCTTGCTCCTCTTTCTTTCATACAGATAGTTGTCAGAATGATACCACAGAAAACTCTAGTTCTTATAATTCTGAATCAGTATAAAAGGCTATTTAATCATAAACAGTACTGATTTTTAGAGGAGTTTTAAGCCTTAAGCCTAAAGAAAGAGCTTTACTGTTTATATTCCAAATGAAGACATAATGAACTAAGAAATCTGCAAGCGTAAATCTTTATGGTTTCTCTTAAGGTTAGGATATGGAAATAGAAGAATAAAATAACTATTCTGAGTCATCAGTCCTTACTATTTAGAAATATCTATCAACATATTATAGTGGAGGAGGGGGCAGATAAAAATGCAACAGTCTGCAAAATAGGCTGAGTAGAAATAATTTTCCTGTCTTAAAGCTAGGCTTGTGTATGCTAAAGAAAGCAAGAGCAATGTGTGCAGAATAGTACACAAGGACAAACATGACTTCAGCCAGGAGGAAATAGAGCTAAGAGAGTGATGCCTATATGCAATGTATAGTAACTTGTTAAATCAATGCGTACTAACCAAAACACTACCTAATAAAAAATAAAACACCATTATACATAATTAAGCATTTTAGCCAGTTTGAAACCAAAGAAAGAAGCAAAACCTTTAAAAAATGGTTGGTGATTGCAGTTAATTCTGGGTTTGGTAGAGATATTAGAAGTCAATTGTCTTTTCAGAAGACAGATGCTTAGCTCTTAAAAGTCCTGAACTTACCAAAAAGATTGTTCTTTGATTAAAATTGTACAATATCAAGTTATATCAAAATTACATGAAATGTAAAATGTGTGACAGTTCCCTTTTTCTATTAACTGGGGTAACCAAACAGATGTGCAAGAATGCTTCATGAAATAATGATCTAGTTATGCTTCATCCAAAGTCAATATCAGGACTTTCTCTTTCAAGCATCCAACTATCAGTGTTAAAAACAGTGTAGTTGTGCATCCTTTTGAGTTCCTGCCTAGATATCTTGCTTTTAGTAGCTACTACTTGTAATTAAGGGATCTTTTAATTCCAGTAAGAAAATTTGGTTCCTATAAAAGTATATAATCTCAGTCTGATGAAACCAAAATCAAGGAACAAATTCCATCAGGTAAATTATGGAAATAATGATGATAATTCCAACTAGATAAGTGTTGTGTAGTTTCTATTTTGTCATAGATAACAAAAAAATTACCTCTTTGGTTATCTTATGGATGTAATTATAGCCACTCCAAATGCCGTGTCTCAGGTGTATCTAAGAACACCCCCTTTCTCCAAGCACTTAAAAGACATCAAAGACCTTTTATTTCTTAAAATGGTATTTATGTATTTTATATGAATTAGAAAAGTTTCTCTCTACTTTTGTATATTCTTCATTGCAGTAATATAATATTAAACTTCATTCTGCAGTCAGCCACGTAGAAAGGAAAAAATGTTTGACCTTACTTTGTAGTGCACAATATGAACATGCAACCCTGGAAAAAGCCATAAAAGTTACAAATCGCTTAAGGCCTTTATAGATATTGCACCATTCTTCTTCTGTTGCAAAATAATATTTTGTGGTTTTGACAAGTTCATTGCTAACTGTCTTTATTCACTGCAGCTGGAATTTTCAAGAAGTATTAAATTACACTCAAAATTTTGAAATCCTTTTGCCAAATGCATTTACAGTAAATTTCCAAATATATTGAAAAAACTGAATGTTCCCCTCAATCATCTTTCTAATTTGTTCAATCTTTCCTCACAGATTGTAAAACTGATAGATATTTGCTTTGCTCTAGATTATGTTTAACCAAAGTTTACTGCTGTCTTGAAGTGCAACGCCCCAAACTGGAGACACTTTTCCAATGCCTTAGATATCCTGCGTAGAAAATACGCAATTTTGCATCTAAAAATTAAGTTTACTTTTTTCACAGCATCATGACATTCCTGAACTGTATTCAGTACAGGGCATATAAGGCCAGAAGAAAATATCTCTTTGTGTAGCTCTAACAACATACTCAAATAGACCCCTTCAACCCTAAAACAAGGAGTTACTGTGGCCTGGGAGGACACAAAACCTAGCATAGTACTATTGGTTTACATCCTGCTTCTGAGACAAATAACATGGAATTGCCTTACATTCAGTACTGTATCAGTAAACTGTAGCTATGGAAATACTTGTGTGACCTTTAAAGTATCACAAGAGTGAGACTGGCTGCTAAATATATAACAAGGAACTGTCTAAAATAAATTGTACACAGCTCTTGAGATAAGCCATGTTTCTATACCTATAGATGGATAATCACACTTCCTGGTAAAGTTTTCTGAGGTTCACTAGCTATTGTGCAAACAATGATGAACATGGTCTTCCCCTGAAGTGTATGGGAGAAGATGAGCTCCCCATTCCTTAATGCAGGTTAACCAAGCTACAGATGCAGAGCAGGAGGGGCCAACAGTGTATGCGTGAACATGGGTCATTTTTTTGAGGAGTTAAATCATGCATGCTTGTTTGTTTTATGATGTCTTCATCCACAGCACTATATCTATACTTAAATGGGAACTGCCTTCCTAGGTGAGGACTAGACAGCTCAAAATTTGTAGAACTGAGGATCTAACTGCTCTTTTCAGAAAATAATGATGTTCCATACATGATTTTAAACTCTACTTGGTATTTTGCACATCTATTGATTCTGTGAAGGATTTCAAGCAAAAAAAATAAATGAATAAGCAAATAAGAAGTGTGTTTTACGCTAACTAAATGCTAAGAATCTAGAGTTTGTACCTTTATTTTCTGTCTCTTTGGAAGTTCCTAAAGTGTGATTTCACATTTAGTCTTTCAGGAATATAGTTGACAATCCTACTATTTTATGAAAGTATTCATAGGTACAATACCTAGAAATTGCAAAGTGATGAAAAGGGCACTGTATAAAGAGAGACACTAAGTCTCCACCATACTACTAAAGTTTCTTTAAATGTTGTCAACTGCAAAGGACCTAAAGGCGTCTTCCATGAATTCAAATACTTCCTCTTGCATGAATGCATTTTTCCTTTTTATAATTAAATATGCCTTTCTACAGAGGGTGGTGAAGGCAATTCACCATTCTTTAGTCAATCCAGTGGGAAAATAACTGCAATACGTATAGGCCATTCACACAGAAAGTATCTGTAATATAGACTATTGTGTAGCAATTTAGAATGTACATAAAACAACACATCCTTGCAATCCCTATAGACCTAATCTTTGTATACCCTTCCCTTGTCAAGCATGTTAGCATTACAGGTTATAAAGGCATAATGGCTTGCCTACCTGGTACAATTTAGACTTATTTTCTTTTCCCCCTTATTCAATCCAGCTGTGGAGTTCGCTACACTGAAGCATATTAACACGTGCCTATACAATGGTTTGCTGATGGTTATGTTTATTAGAGATTAAAATAGAAAGGAAAGCTATAATTAGGTCACCAGCAGATTTGAAACATCATGTTGCTGCAGTCGTTTATGGAGTGTTCTAAGCTGAACTGTAAAATTACTTTCCATAGAGTATTAGTTCATTAGTCCATTAGTTCTATATACCTGTTGCTTGCTGACATCATGAATAATTTAGCATTGCAGCTACCTGAAATAAACTATCACATTTTCTTCTCATTCACAACTATGCTTGCTTTCAGATTTATATCTCTGCATTTTTCTCTCCCTCAGGTAATGCATTTGTGGTGAGCCTAGCTTTGGCTGATCTGGTGGTGGCCTTGTATCCATACCCCCTGGTGCTCTTTGCTATTTTCCACAATGGATGGACGTTGGGTGAAATTCACTGTAAAGTGAGTGGCTTTGTGATGGGACTGAGTGTAATAGGCTCTATTTTCAACATCACCGCAATTGCAATAAACCGATATTGCTATATATGTCATAGTTTTGCCTATGACAAAGTGTACAGCTGTTGGAACACGATGCTGTACGTCTCCTTAATCTGGGTATTAACAATAATTGCAACTGTGCCAAATTTTTTTCTTGGCTCTTTAAAGTATGACCCACGCATCTATTCATGTACATTTGTTCAGACTGCAAGCTCCTACTATACCATAGCTGTTGTGGTAATACACTTCATTGTCCCTATCACCATTGTGAGCTTCTGCTACCTTCGAATCTGGGTTTTAGTGCTTCAAGTTAGAAGACGAGTCAAGTCAGAAACAAAGCCAAGACTGAAGCCAAGTGACTTCAGAAACTTTCTTACCATGTTTGTGGTTTTTGTGATTTTTGCCTTTTGCTGGGCACCTCTAAACTTCATTGGACTGGCTGTAGCCATTGATCCTATGGAAATGGCACCAAAAGTTCCTGAATGGTTATTCATTATAAGCTACTTCATGGCCTATTTTAACAGTTGCCTTAATGCAATAATATACGGACTTCTTAACCAGAATTTTCGGAATGAATACAAAAGAATTTTAATGTCACTGTGGATGCCAAGACTTTTCTTTCAGGACACATCCAAAGGAGGAACTGATGGTCAGAAAAGCAAACCTTCTCCTGCTTTAAACAACAATGACCATGTGAAAACTGAAACCTTGTAAACATGAAAGATGTAAACATTGTAAACAATGCAAGAGTTTGTCATGGAGAAACCCAAGAATATAGTTGTTGTGTTCTGTTCATTCTTGGTAACTTTTGGGGGCTTTCCATTTGGATGGCATTTTGTTGTTGGAATACTGCCTTCTTGATAAAGTACGTTGCTCTGAACTCATGATTTGTATAAAATATCAAATTAAAATGTACTTCAGAATTAAAGGAGCGGGTGAACACAAGCTGTTTGACTTCTGGGAGCTGAATCTTACTCCCAGACATACGAGTGAGTCCTTTTTTTACTTCAGGGGGACTTTTACATTCTTTATAAAACATCAGATACTTGTTTATGGCACAGCAGCTCATCAATGCTGTGGAGTGGTATTTTCCACCCTCCTGTATCTGAACAAAGAGGATGAAGCAGATAGATACAGTCTGTTCTCCACACATAAGCCAAACGTTGCATTTCTGCGCATGTACTGGTGGCAGTAGCAGTATCTCTGAATCAAACTTGTAAATTGGAGAGAATATTTGTGTAAAAGCAAACAGCATTAGATTCTTTTCTCACAGATTTTTCATACTTACATACACTGAGATTAGGAATACAGTGTATTTACGTTGTTCACCTTTTGTGGTAAATTTTATGGTAGATAATATAATACAAATGGTTGATTTCTTACATATTTACTTTACACAATATTCTTCCTTTAGAGAGGATTGAATTTTCTTTGTGCTCCATCTATTTACCTCAATGTATACGTCTCCAATGTCATTTGATGCACACTTTACGTATTTGCCACTGGTTAGAAATTATGGCATATGACCTGTAATTATCTGGAGTAGCAACTAGTCACAAGGCAGGGTGATCCTAGATCATCTGAAATTATGCTAAACCAAAAAAAGAAGGCCTTTTGAATATAGTGGTAGATGAGATACTCACTTTACATGTCTACATCTAATCTTGAATAAAATCCATGGTTAGTGTCTAATCTAAGATAACCTTCAAGGTTCCTTAGAGTGGGCATGTTTACTTCCATCTATGATGATAAACACACATACAGGGATGAAATGAATTGCTTTGTGGAGGTGCTGGTCTCCCTTCATTGGCTTTAGAAGGAGCTTTGATTGCTAGTTCAGATATCTCACTTTGGATAGCTAGACAGGTATTTTACCTTGCCTAACTGGGAATGTCTCCAGTGTAGGTGTTTGCACACAGTGTATATTCTAAATTCCTACTCTAATCCATGGCATACTAGGAAATAGTTAATTTGAATCTGAAATAGGCATATTCTCCACCCCATCCCACTGGGGCAGGGCTGTGGGGAAGTCAGCGCTCAGTTGCTGGATGGGCTTAAGCCACAGCAATGATTTCCCATTTTCCTTTCAAACTCAGTTCAAATTCAAAGCAAATTTCTTCTTTTTCCGGTAACTCATTGTAATAGTATGCATATAGAGCAGATTCCAATCTGGGCTATACTCCACAGCATCATAATAATTTACACAGTGTGGTTTGTATTATCTCTAAATCAGATTAGGGATCTGTGTGTAAATACATAGCCAGTGAAGTTATTTTAGAATTATACCTGAAATGCACATTATTCTTACTAGTGCTGTTCATGGGAAAGGAGAAGGGCTTCTGGTAAATCCATGTCAGGTACTAAAACAGGAAATGTAGAAATTCAGGTCAATGTCACATTCCAGTTTAAGTTTCCTGACCTGGCTATTATGGAAAGTATTTCTGTAGTAGTGTTAATTTGTTCAGCCAATATACTGCTCCTGAAGCCAAAAAGATGTATGAAACATCACCCTTATGTTGCTACACTTATAGAAAAATGAAGAATCAAAGTATTTTTAATGTTTTATTTGCTGGCCAAAAGTCTATGTAAAGCACAGAAAAGTAACAAACGTGATCATTCTTCTAAGCCTCTTTCTTGTTCTTCAGATAATTTCTGATAGACTCTGAAGTTCAGTACCCTAGGACTCATAGAGTATTAGCCTGATGAAAACTGAAAGCTTTGTGACTACAGATGAGAAAGAGATGAGACGAATTTAAGCTGATGGTAGAGAATAAAAGTGTTATAGTTGAAAGTAGCAATCATTACGATGGATCCTACATATTAATACTTGATACAGTTATGATTTCAAAGTATATTCAGGAACAACATATCAGCTCTGTGTAGATTTATGCATCTTTGAGGAAATAATAATTATTATTTCCATTATATAAAAATATTTATACCAGCATATCAAATACAGACATTTTAAGAAGGAGGAGGAAGAAAGACAGGTAAATCTAGGGCCTTGGGGCAAAGACTGTTTCCAGAAAATCTATGGCATTTTCCAGCATGTAAAGTTATCTTGATTAAAAAGTGTTGTATCTTGTGTTTATTATAAGAAATAAATCTATTCTAGAATTGTTCTTACAATAGAGCCTTGATTAAAAAAAAAAACAACTTAAGAACACATTTAGATAAAAATTATTACTATTATTTCCCAATTGTATTTTTAAAGAACTGCACAAGCCTGGGAATTTTCCAGTGAATAAAGAGCTATGGAAGACTGTATATAATTCTTAATGCATATGTAACAAAATTTTGGTTATCTGAAGAATTTCTCACGTTTAAAGATATTTGCAAATATAATGGAAAATGTGGAAGACTACTTTCAGTCATCTATCAATATGCTGTTATTTTAACTGGATCCTGCACACCCGATCTATAATAATGATAATAATCAATATTTTGACTCAAGTTATAATGAGCATACAATGAGACTGCTGTGGATGTCGGTTATAGAACACTCAACTGATTCCTGTTCACCATTTTGTTAGTAACACCTCCTGCTGTAGTGAGAAACAAAATGACTAAAAACATTTTTGAAAACTCTGGTTTTATAAATATTTTTGTGGTGTAATTTTAGTCTGGGGTGAGAACTGCACTAAATGCATTGTCAACAAGTGTCTACTCTGAATTTAACATCTGGAGTTAGAGATGGAAACCACAAAGAATATGACCTGCTGTGTGGTCCACCAGACCTGGTCACAGAGGTAGAATCGTCACATTCATGAGCTTCAGAGATTTCTGTGCTCACCTTGACAGTGTTAGCCCTTGAGGATAGTTGGGAACGTCCTATGGAATATTGTTGGTGTCTTCTCACAGAACAAGTTAATCTCATCTCATTAAGCAGGCAAAACTCCAAGTGGTTCAATGGCTCCAGAATAAAGCCTTGAAACTGCTATATGAAGAATCATTCTTTAGGAGAACAAAGAAGAGTTGTTGACAGTAATAGCATTTTTAAAATCATATTTCATGTCTGAAATACAAACCAACTAATTTTACTCATCTGTCAACTTACTGAGGCTTCCTTTTACCTACACTCATGTATTAAAACCAGCTAAAAGCATAACAAGTGGTATTATAAGCAGTGATAAGTGAGGTCTGTTGATGCCAGCTGTGTTTCTTAATTGCAAACTAATGAAAAGTGAGGTTTTGTCCTTAGGAGAAAAAACTTCATGGCAAACCACTTTTTTGCATGTATTTATTGTAAATATAACAGTTTTAGAGTGTAAGCACTGGTGATCCCAATGCTTTTCAAATAGCAAACCCTAATTCGGGCTTTAACAAACTGCAGCCTTTTCGTCATGCTTTAATTGCTGTCATTGGAATCAATGCGAATACTGTGCTTTTCAGGCTATATTCCTGCAAGGGTTAATTAGTCTTAGTCTAGTGTTTTAGAAAATAGCACAGCAGGAAATAGGAATATCAAGTAACATTACATCATTAAGCATAGTGCATCAAAAGATTTTATGGGCTTTTTTCCCCTTTGCCTTGAAGTGGCACTAGTCATAAATTGGGTGTCATTGCAACACCATGCAAGCCTGTTCTGCTGCTAAATTTCAAGCAGATATTGAGTATTAATTGTATATTATATAATTAGCATACATAAGGTATAAAAAAGTTACCGTGGTAATTGTTCTAGATACACCTGGGCCACTGGTTACAATGCTCATTTTTCAGCTGGAAATGCAAAAAGGGAATACAATGGCTGTAACAGGCCTTTCTGCTGTATATCATATATTTTTATGGCATTTAAGTCATCTGTATTAAAGCACATTCTGCATATGGATATTTTTTTTTTCCAGTCTTCTTTGTGTGGAGAGCAATTAAAAAGGAAAACAAAACCCAATGTTACAGCGTCCCATA
>JBCJKH010062212.1:0-22779 GCA_039877255.1 Loriculus beryllinus
ATGTCAGCGACAAAGATGTTGAACAAGACCGGTCCCAACACCGATCCCTGAGGGACACCACTCGTTACTGGTCTCCAACCGGACACTGAGCCGTTGACCACAACTCTTTGCGTGCAGCCAGCCAGCCAGTTCTGGATGGTCACTCCCATTTCTTTTTCACACAAAACTTTTTTTTTTAAAGAAAAAAGACCCACAAAACCAAACCAAAACAAATATTACAGCTTTTGACATGGTAGATCTTTGCCTCCTAAGTCACTTGGGCTTTTTTATTCATACCTTTCACTTTATGGATTGCAAAAGGCATATTCTAATTAGTGTTTCTTAAAAAAAATCAAAACCCAAAAACCATGTAGTTAAAATTCAGTTTGGGTGCTTATGATTTTATAAATGTCTTGGGTTTGCCAAGATCAGTGATTTGAACAAGATGACTTCAGTCTTATCTTTGATTCTTTCATGCTGCTGGGGCTGTTCATTACTGGATGAGCAACAGAGATGACTTTGGAAGTTGCAGCAGCTGTCATCACAGTGGCTGACATGACTTCTTAGTGTCAAATGTTTTTGAAGCTTGTACATCAGAATCAGGCATTACCATGTAGGCACAGTTGTTTCCAGTAGCAGCATGTCCTGCACAACAGACAAACCTCTCTATTGTGGTACTTTTAAATAGATAGGCTTGCAAAATAACAGAGCTTCTAAAGGTACATATGGTCAACCTTGAATGTTGATACATGTTTGTTTACAGAAGTAAGCTGAGAAGAAGCATCTCAGTAACTACAGTGAATGGTTTTTGTGGCTCACATTACATGTCAATTTTGGCATGTCATTACTTCAGTCTTTCAAGCTTGAATTTAAGCTGTAAGTATGGCCAAACGCACTTTTCTCCAAAGGCTGAAGCAAAGCAACCTACCCAGCATTTTGGCTGTCCTTTCAAAGAACAGTTCATGGAGCTAGGATCAGGTTTTTTCAAGTGCATCTTCTTTCAATTACAGTTTTCCTATTTTTCAGCCATGCTCTGATCAGTACAGCCCCACACTCTGAAGGCAGATATGCTCCTACAATGATTCTGACAAAAGCGTATGGCTTCTTTAAACTGTTTTACAATGTATTCATCCAGATTGTCCTCCTCCAACACAGCAGTTAACAAAAGGGAAGAGGAAGTTGTTCCGCTCTTTTTCCTACCTGCATGAACACTCCTGTCCATGTAGGATATGTTAGAGGCTATAATGGAAACCTGGGGGAGGGGAAGATTTGTGTCTTAAAAACAGCAGTGGAATGAGCTACAGTAGGTTATGCATAAAATGAAATTAAATGGAAAACCTAATTAGTCATGGCTTGACAGACTAACTGTACTGCAGCAGTCCCTGGATTAGCAAGGTACTACCTAATGCCAAGGGACTTAGAGTGGCTTGCTGACCTGTGTTGTGACTCTACTAGTGACTGCTGTTGCTTTCATACCCCAATTTCACCTGCTGTGGAATGATCAGAGGGCAGCAAATCAAAAGTTCTGGGTTATTTTTATAAACCTCGTTGCAAACTAGTCTAAGCTTGAATGCCCCACTTGTCCATCTTTCCCCTTTCTGAAAAATGAGAATGGATGATGCTGAGCTGATAATGAATAGTTCATGCTGCTTCTCCCTATAGCCTTAATCTATGTGTGTGCTCAGCATTCCTTGCTCAAGATTCCCAGCTGAGCATTTGCTTAAATGTACATGTTGCTTTGTAAGTTACTTAAACCAGAGCTGTGAGCAGAAGTTGTAGTTAATTCCATTTCAGTGTGCTAGTATGAAATGGGTAATGCATGTTAATTGCAATGTTGTGAAGGTAAAGTGCTACAAGGAAGCATAACAGGAATCCTGACCTGTTTTCTGTGAGGTGTAAGGGTTTTTTCCTTTTTGTATAACTCTTCTGCTTTTATTACTTTCTTGCAGACAAGGATCAAGGTTACAGGAAAACGAAGACCTCCTAGCAGAATGGCCCGCCGCCTAGCTGCCCAAGAGTCTGAAGAGAATGAGGTGAACAGTGCAAAAGAACCGCAGTTGTCTCTACCAAAACAAGCGTCAGCAGTAGTGAACATAAAGGAGCCTCTCACTACTGAAGCAGCATCCAAGGAAAATGGCTTTTTGTCTGGCTTGTTGCTACCAGCTTATGGCAGTGTTTTGTCTGCTGGGACAAACAAACTTCTTCCTCCAGAATCCAAAGACCAAGGGGATGATCTGTTTGAATCTGAAGACCTTTTTGTAAGCAGCTTGACATCCAGACCAGCCGCACAATCAAAGTTAAAGGAGGAAATGCCAAACAGTGTGGCTAGCAAACCCATCAAGGGCAGGGAGAAAAAGCCTAATCTGTCTGTTCTGGGTGATCAGGACAGCAGTGATCTCTTCCAACCTGTACAGCAAAAATCTTCAACAAAAAGCAGCCCTATATCTTTTCTGGAGGAAGAGGAAGACTCTCTCTTCACCTGTCAGAAAACTGGGAAAAAGGAGTTGAAATCTGCTGTCCGGCAAGCTGTGGACCCTACTGTTCAAGATATCTTTGAGGTAGTGGTTGAGCCTGACACCTTGGTGTTTTTAATCCCGAGGGGCTTATGCAGACCCCTCTACATAAACACAGGCTTAATGGAGACTGCTTAAACCAGTTCCTGGGGTGTACAGGATGGGTAGTGAAGTAAACTGTCAGTCATGCTTGCTAATGAGCAATAGAAACCATTTCTTTAGTTGTTCACCCCTTACAAGAGTGGATTGAAAATGGAGTGGTAGCACGGAGCAGGCATGTCACTGAATGTGCTGTGACAGCATGCCTGTGATTATGACCTTTTTCAGAGTAGTAAAGTATTTGGTTCTTATCTGTTAACTGTCTGGTCAACACAGCAGCTCAAATAACTCTTTTTCGAAAGGAATAAAGTTGGCAGGCTGGGCAACTGATAAAAGCCTCTGTGTGCTGTACTTGACTTGTGCAAAATCCCATACTAAGGCACTTACGCCAAGTCCTCCATAGGGAGAAGGGACTTAAACTTCTTGGATTTGAGAAGCCCGAGGCTGTCAGTCTTCTAAACATCTCAGCTCTGTGTACAGATAATTTAACTGTTGTCTTTGTATGGTGTGTATTGACAGTCTCTGTATGCTTTGCTCCAAGGATGATATATTTGCTACTGAGGCAACGAAACCAACAAACAAAGCAAAAGAGAAAATGCCAGAACCCAACCTTTTTGATGATAACATTGATATTTTTGCGGATCTCACTGTAAAACCAAAAGAGAAGAAGACCAAGAAAAAGGTGGAACAGAAATCCATATTTGATGATGAAATGGGTAAGTCTTACTGCAGATCTCGTAATATTGTCCTAAGTTGCATTTATCAGAGATGTTTTAGGATCCTTTACTTTCTTTTAACTTTTCAACTGCTCTGAAACCTTTGGTCATCTTTGCATTTTAACACTGGATGAGAACTTCCTAGATTTGTGGAACTAGCATGGCATTTGAAAGAATTGAGAAAGTGTATAAAATTATTCCGAGAGAAGGAATAGTATAATTTCTGTAGGGATTTTCTCACTTGTGGGAATTAAGAAATTTTCTTTTCTGGGGTACGAAACTAATCTCATGTTATTATGGCTCTGAGATACAAAAAAATTATGCCAATTGAAACAGAGAATGTATTGTACTTTGTAAGTGAATCAGTGAAATGAAGAAATTAACATCTTTTCCCACCCCACCTTCACTATTGAAGTGACTCTTTTGGAACCTGTAAGATTTTATTTAATTCCCTGTACACCCAGAACAATTTACACCTGGAAGAAAAGTTTGTGCTGTATAATTTGTTGAGAAAGCAGCATATAATAATGTGAAATAATGCAAAGCATGCTCCTTTCTTGTTCTCCATCAGTGGAGATATTGAAAGTCATTTGATCCCCCACTGTGTGTTTGTTCTCAGGTTCTTCATGTTTATAGCTCTTCTTTGGGATGGCATGTATTTCTTTTCCTATAAGACAAAAAAAAAAAAAAATCCCTTCTCCTCCAGCTCTGATTCTTGTCATCATTCTTTCTAACCTGTTCAAATTGAATTTGACTTATCACTGTTTTGCTTGGACTGCTGTCAAACATTCCAGCTGATGGAATGACCTGATTGAAGTCTGTAGATGTGTTGGAAAGCTTTCCAGAGAATAAACATCTTGAGATTTTAAAGGCTGCTCAATAAGAGTCAAATGTTTGCAGGCAAGGTATTTGAAATACGTATTGGATAGTTAAAATGTCTTATTTTAATATTTTACACTTTTTCATGTAGCATATAGCAAATGAAATAATTGCGCAAACTGCTACCACTTCCAAATATTGCAGCACAAAAATCCAGACCTTGTGAAAAAACAGTTATAGAATGCCACTTGAAAGTATCATGGAAAATTAGCCACTCAGAACCTGTCATTTGCACTTCCACTTTTGACATCTATTCTGATTTTAGAACTTGTTGTTTCATGTCACATCTGATCTTGATACATCTACAGCATCCTGTATCTGATGGACTTGATCTTCCTCGAGAGTATTGACTGTTTTATGGTGCACCTGTAAATATGCAGCCTCTTAGTGCCCAAAGCTATGGGGCTCCAGAACTTACCTATACTTCAGGTTAAGGGTTGATTTAAGTGATTATTGTAGCATGATGCTTTATCAGGGCTGTATATTGTTGTGTTAGGATTCTTTCTGCTGCAAATAAAACATTAAGTGGGTACAGTTTGGGGAGGGGGTGGAGGCTGCAGGCTTGCTTTCCTTTTTCCTACCACAGCATCTAGTCACTATTACATTTGTGCTAGGCTTGTGGTGGTAATATTAGAAAAACTCTTTCTCAGGTCTTTATCCTCATAGCCTCCCCAGTGAATTTATGGCGGATGACACAAACATCTTGATGTTTGATCTACCTGTCTGCAAAATTGTGACTAAGCTTGTGCATTGACAGATACTGGTTTTGACAGCCAAAACTTTCCTATTCTTAATCCTCGTTATAAAATGGGAATACTTCTACTGCTTATACACTCATTGTACTTCCTCTCTGCTGTGAAGCTAATCCATGTGATAGCTTCTTGCTTTGGAGTGGTGCCAGTAGGGGATTACTCTGTTTTACTGCCTTTCTAAACTGCTCTTGTGCTGCAATGCTGTCCTGGATTATTCCCATGTAATCCCTGTGATCAGCACAGTAGCAGACATGTGATGGAGTGGAAGAAATAGCAAGTAGAGAAAGGCAAGCACGTCGTGACAGACCACTTCGTGCTTGGCTTCTGCTCAAGGTTAGGATACATGCTGAAGGCTGACATGCTGTTTTTTCATTCTCTGGACTAGTACATGGCTATTAACCTTTGTGTAAAACCTGTGTTTTTTAATAGGGATTGGAGACCAGTTATGTGTCTGTTACACTGACCTTGTGAATCACGAGTAATCCACATATCTCATTCTTGCAATTTTCAATTTCTCATAATCCACCTGTGTAATCTGAGTATCCTAAATTTAAAACCTTAGTGTATAGGAAGAGCTACAGTATTGCGTGTGCCCAGGGCAACAGTTCAGCGTATGTATTGTAGCAGCTCCATCCCTTTCCATAAGTGTAGTCCTCAATGCGAGCAGCACTATGCACAGTAAGACTTGCAGGTATGTGAGCTCTGCTGCTGGCACAGGGTATCTGGGTTAGGTTTCATTTCTACTTGTTATATCTTTCAGGAGAGATCTTTGTCTTAATAGCAATATGATATTTTTCCACTTTGTTTTCCTAGTTATAAGTAACAAAAATGCTTGTATTGAGGAAGGTGGTGAGAGGTCTTGATTCAGGACTGTGTACAGACTCTTGAATATTCAACAGGATGGTGGCTGTAGCTGTCTTCCTCCTTGCATCTTAGCTGTGTTTTTTTCTCAAGTGATGTATGCTGTATTCCTATAGTACTATAGAACAAAGATTCTTATATGGCTAGTGGATGTCATGAGTAGTCACTAGCAAGTACCATCTTTTCCTCTTCTGATTTCTCTGGGAGCATCTCACAGCAGTTGGATCTCTTGGGTTCCTCAGACATTAATGTTCCAGATAAGAGGGATGTTATCTGGCACTTGCAGGATGGAATTTATTGTGGAGGTTTAATTTATTAGTACTTCTCAAATGCTTAAGAGAGCTTGAACACGTTACAAAATACAAGTATTATGCTGCTCTACTGAGAAGAAACAATATTCTTAATTTGACTTACAGCTAACAGCTCCCACGTATGTCCTTACAAATGCATCTAGAATCGCAAGCAGCAGGAAAGCATTTGTTTATCACAGAATGTCCTTGGCAGTCACTGCTGTGTGCTGGAGACTTATGTACAATGTTACTTCTGTTTGGCAGTCACTTCACATTAATTTTTTTCCCTCCCCTTTAGATGATATCTTCTCTATCAGCCAAGTCAAGATACCCACTCCCAAAAGCAAATCTTCCCAAGCAGCCTCAGAAGCAAAATCTGAAAGCAAGACACTGAACACATTTGATGACCCGCTGAATGCTTTTGGAGGCCAGTAGCCAAGAGGAGTGTGCTGTGGAGAGGAAGCTTTCCTTACGTCTGTACAGTACTAATAATCTGGATTCTCTAATCCAATAGCGCTGAAATGAAATGACTGTGGATATTTAAATGATTACCCATTTAAAATGGTTAGTATTCTCTTGTACTGCGTCTGACTGCTCTAAATGATATATTTTTTAAAAAAGACAGTAACTGCCTGCTATCTGTTTCCATGATGCCCAGATGAATATAGCCTGTGCAATACCTGCAATGGAGTAATCTATTATACAAAGTATAGTTTGTTTTATTGAACAGATCTATATAGAAAATAATTGATAAATAGTAAATGGAGTCTGTTAAACCAGATCTGTCTGTATGTCTTACTTTCCTCTTTACCACTCGCCAAGGACCACTTTTCATAACTTGAAAACAACCAAAACCACTACAGTGCCTTGTCTGGGTCAGCTGCTAATCAACTGAGCTAATGTTAGGGTAAGACTGGGTTCTGTTATCAGGTACAGCATCTCTTCTTATGTAGTCAAGCAGTTAATAAAATTAGTGCAGGACTTGACACCATTCAAAGAGAAGGTATTTCATACTGGCAGCTAATGTGGTCTATAAAAATAACAATGGTTAAAACTTCTCTGCCAGAAAGAGTGTGTTACAGATGAGCACCTAGTGCTCTGTGAAAACACGAGAAACATGATGTTGTCTTCTATCCAAGTTGTAAGTCACTAAAGAGATTTTTTTACCTAACTGAATTTGCTCAAGTTTTGCAAATAACACTTTCCAAGAAGTCTGTCTGAACTGAGCATGCTTGGTTGCTTCCACGTTAACAAGCCTGTATGCATACCTTATTGCAAAGACTCGCTTGTGCCCAAAGGATTGCTGTCTGCTTTCCTTTCTCATGTGTAACATGTAGGCTGTTTGCAGGAGGCTGCTATTTTGTAGAATCCTTGTAACTGTCCAATGCATGTCTTAACCTTCTTGCTTCCTGTATTTTCTAGATTGTCCTAATGGAACTGATGCCATTATCCATACTTGATCCCCAGTGGTAGACACTTGCTCTCCTGCATGCATACAACCAGAGCAAATTCATAAATGTAGAAGGATCAAATGTTGCTCTTATTTTACCAGTGACTGCCAGCGATTCTGACTTCAAAACTAGATGTGCTGTTTTAATGATAATGATGTACTACTTTATCTGCAGCTGTTAAGACTGTTCTGCATGTGCTCAGAGGACTTCTTTGAGAGAAATACCCACTTTCACTGAAGCTTTTTTTCTTGAGACATCTGCTTCAGTCTCTTGTTTCTCAAGTTGGATTTACTTTATCAGGCACAGTAAACAGTGCAGCTGAAGCATCTAGCACTAATGAGGGTTAAGCAGAATGAAAGGTTGGAAGGGATAAAGGAGAAACACTGTATTGATTTGAGTCATAGGTGGGCCTTGTTGTGATTCATGTTAAATGGGGGCTAAATTGGGAGTAGCAGATTGGAAAAGAATGTAGGAGCTATTTGCAAATGGGTATCTGCTGTGAGAGCACTTGCACTTTATTTATAGGCATTACATCTGCTGCAAATGCCACATACATGATTTGGACTGCTGCTTTACTCCTTTCTCCTGTGCTTAGAAGGGCTTCAAAGACATGCTGGGAGAAAGAGGAAAAAGGTGGTGAATTCTTCTATTTCTTTTCTGCATCCTCCTTTCTTATTGGCCCTTCACATTAATAACTTCTATTAGCACTACAGAGAGTGCTCTTCATAAGCCAAGAACCCTGGAGGCCAAAAGCTGTTGGAGTAGAAGTAAAAAAAACTGCCTTAAAATGTTTCTTAAACTTTAATATGAAATCTCAGTAGAGAAAACTTCATGATAGAAAATTGCACTGTGACACACATAAAAACTGGCACAGGGAGAGTCTCTTCCCCCTATTAAAATAGAGTGGTCCTCAGTTAACTCCTTGTAGCAGACTGTGAATCGTGGTCTAAGTCCTTTGCTTTTGGGAGAGCTTGGTCTGAGTGGTGGCTTTTTTAACTGAGTTTTGGCTTGGTTTGTCTCTTTTCCAAGTTTGATAAACCATAACTGCATTTTCTAGGAAGGGCAGAGCTGGAGGTCCAGTGTTACAGCGACTTTGTCTGAGGGTTCCGTACCTGCTACTTGCACGCAATAAAACCCAGTATTTGTTCTGTTTGTTTTAACTGACTCTAGCTGTTTTGTTTCAGGCCCAGGGCAGGTCTTGCATTATTTAAAACCTAAATGGAAAGTAAACTGCTTAATGTAATTAGCACATCCTAATAAGGTAAGCTTGTTTTGTCTAGTGTTTCCCTGGAAGATTCTGATGGGCTGAGTGAAGAGCTGCTCCTGGAGACCAGCCGGACCGACTGACATTGGAGCAGGAGCATAGTCGTGCGCTGACCTTGAGTAAAGGTGCACTCGCCTAAGGCCAGCGCTGACTCAGGATAGGGGACAGGCCTGCGATGGCTGGGTGTCATCCCACTTGTGCTTCGACTGGGCCCAGTGCTGCGCTGGTAGGCGTTATCTTTCCCTGGACGCCTGTCGGGTTCAGTTTGAAGTATAAACGCTGCTTTTGACCGTTCTTCTTGAGCAAATGTAGCGGTGGCGCCGGGGCGAGGTGCTGGCCCCCGTGGCCCTCGCTAGACTACGCATCCCAGGAGCCACCGCGGCCTTCCGTCACGTGGCCGCAGTTGTTAGCTGCTGGGGAGTTGCATCCGGGTCCTTGTCCGCGCACGCTCTGCCTCCTCGCGTCCTAACGACCACAACAAGCGACAGCCGCGCGCCCGGCCCGGCGGACAGCCCCCCCCCCCGGAGCACCGCCCCTCCGGGGAGCTGATTGGGGGAGCCGCGTGAGGACGGGCGTCGCATTGGCCAGTCGGAGGCCGCTCGGGGGGGTGTCACGAAGGAGAGGTAGGCGCGGGGGCTGCCGGGGAGCGAGTGGCGGTGGTGCGGGCGTTGGGGGCGGGTCACGGGTCCTGGCCCCTTACCCCACAGCTCCTCCTGCCCCCCGAGCCCCTCCGGTGCATGGGTCCCGTCGGGGCTGCAGGGCTCCTGTGAGGCTCGGCGGGCGGCGCTGTATGGGGGGAGAGAAGCTGTGTCTCCCCCCGAGCGGGCCCAGCGGCGGCAGGTGAGATGAGACCCCTCCCTCTCTCCTCCCATCGCGGACCGCCTCTGTGGCCCACTCGCCCCTGGGAGTGCTGCTGCCTCGGGGTCCCTGCGGCCCGAGGAGAAGGGCCGTGCGCTAACCCTTCCCGCGTCCCCGCCGGTGGTAAGCGCGTCCCTGGAGGGAAGGTGGGTGGATTCCTTTGGGGGTGGGCTGGGGCACGGCTGGTCTTTGCAGTGGGGCGCCCGTACTACCCGGGGTGTGTGGCCGCCCCGAGGCTCGGCGGCGGGGGCTGGGAGAGAGGGTGGGCAGCTGCTCTCGCTCCTTTGTTTGCTGGCGCTCGGCTCTGCTGGCCTGAGTCCGGCCTGCCTGCCGGTGCAGGAGTGGATTGGGCAGGGGGCAGCATGGGGCGGCCGAGGGGGAAAAGCTGCTGGCTGTTCTGTTGCCCTCCCCAAGCCCGGACGAGTCCCCGTATTTATGCCTTCCTGGAGTTTTTTCCTCAGGTCTGATCCTGCTGAGGGCTCGGCTCTTGTTGGCTTTGGGCGTTAGTGTAGGTCGTTTGTGAAAACAGAGTAAAAATAAGAAAGGTAGGAGGTAGGATCTGGAATGCTTACTGAAACTAGAGCCCTAAACCTACAATATACTAATGCCGTTTGTGGTAATCCGTTGTACAACCTACATAGTAATTTACTGCTTCTTAATAGCTGTTCCATTGTTCATGAAGAATAAATTGAAATTCTCTTCAACAGCCACATGCAGATGTTGTTAGCGCTCTGCTTGTTTGCTTTATAGGTGAAAAATCCTAGAAATGAACAGTGATGCACCACACCTGTCCTCAAAGCTGACTTGGCTCGAAGTGGAATGTAGTTTTCTGACAGATCTCCTTACAAGGAAGTTGTAAATCCTTTGTAATGGCCAACAAGAAAGAGCCTCCTTTTTTCAACGAAGATAATATGGGACCGTTTCACTACAAGCTTCCTTTTTATGAAACTATGGAGCTCTTCATTGAAACACTCACAGGAACATGCTTTGAACTGCGAGTTTCCCCCTTTGAAACGGTTATTTCTGTGAAAGCTAAAATTCAAAGACTGGAAGGTACTGTTCTCTCATTTCAGTATAAACTTTATCACTTTAGAGAAAGTCTTGTTTTAAAAATTGTAATTGCTATTCAAATCGGATTAATGAGTTGTTCAGTATTACATATATAAACTAGGCACTCGGTTTATGGCTTGGGTTTAATTGGAATTGAGGTTTTTTTCTGCTCTTCCCTTTTTCTGTCAGTTCACAGCTTGGACTTTGCTGGAATTGGTATTTTTGACCTCCTTTTGTTGTTGGGCTTTGTTTTGTTTTTTTTAATAAGGTAAATCTTTACAAGTCTACGTTAAATCATTGTGATATTATATGGGATATATAATTTTTGGTGTTGAATGTATTCTCAGGTATAACTTGTTAACTAGCAAGGTTATAAACTTGAGTATTGCAGTATGTCTATATTGCAACTATCGAGCATACTTTAAACGTAGGTGCTCTGGTTGTTGCTTCTTAGGTTAGCCAGTTTATGGTTTGCTTATGATAACTGCAGTCACAAGAGCAGAGCTGTAGTGCAGGCAGATGCAAAGGTGGCTTGAAGTTAGAATTTTATTTAGGTGAATGATCTTTTTCTGGTAAAAGTCCGACTGAACAATGATTTGTCTTAACATGATGAACTTGGCACATCTTGCAAAGTGAAAACCTTCTTTAAGTTATGAGTCCAGTCCTGGTGCTAATGTGAGGAGAAAAGATGTAGCTTGGTCCTCTCTCACCTCTTTCCCTCTACAATGAGGATGATCCTGCATGAAAGAACGCAGTTTAATATACATGCATTTAAATACTTCAGCTACTTTGAAGCACTGTATCCTTTTCCTCATTTTGGAGGAGTTACAGAACTATGTAGGGTTGAGGGTACCAGAGTTGCTGATTTTTAAGAAAAGGGATCCTCTCTTTCCCCAGTACACCTGAACACTTCTTTCATTCTTCTGTCTGTGTGGAACCCGCCCTCTGGGAGATGTAATGTGATGCTTTAGACTTGAATCTAAGGCACTGCCCTCCTCTTATGGAAATCTGTGCTAATGGATGAAAAAAATATAACTGACAAGTCTTAAAACACAGAAGCGTTCAACAATAGCGATGACTTCTTGCTAGTAAGGTCACATAGTAAAAGCTCCACCATGCAGATAACTAGAGTTTACATCATTGTAGCTCCATTAGCGCAGCTATGTAGATACGCTCTTGTTTCCTGTGGACAGGACCATAATTAATCACAAGTCTGAGAACATGTTGAGATGCTCCTGGAGGCTAGAGGTGAAACAAGAAAAGGAAGGGTGTTTTCTTCATGACTGAATGTAGATATAGGAGAGATGCAAGCAGATACATGATAGAATGCTAACTAAGAGTGAATTAAAAGGGAGCTTAGGCAATAGAGTATGGGAGAAGGAAGGCTATCTGGACAGTATAGACAAAGTGAGTGTTAAAGGATGCATGAGAAGACAGTTGGAGATGTGAGGAAGAGGAATTTTAATTTCTATACTCTGAAATACGAGATTGCCAATAGACATCCTGAATTATACCTATAGCTTATTATTGTAGGCTGGGTGTGCCTAGCTTACAAAAGCATCATAAGAACAATTCCGTAATGAAATTATAATATTACTTATTGAGAATTTTGTTTGCATGTTGTAGTTGATAGGATAAGGTGTAGTAGCTTAGGTGCCTGCTGTATGGACTTTATTAGTAAGTAAATTTCATTAAAACATGAAGATAAGGCTTCACTGGTTTTTACCACTGAATTGTTAGAAGTCACTTGAAATTCCTTGGTACTCCAGAACAGAGTTTAAAATATCTGCAGTGTCCTGATTAATATGATTTATTTGAGGCAGAGTGAAGACAGATTGATCGGCTGTGTGTGGAGGGGACAGATACACAGTGACAAATTAATTTTATATTGCATTTGGGGTTGATACTGCATGTAAAAAATAATGAACCACTTTTAATTGATGGAGTTCCAGTTACAGTGCACAAGTGCAAGCAATGAATCACCCAGCTGGAGCAAAAATCCCAAAGTAATTTTACTGTTGTGATTTAGTATGGGAAGTAAGAAGCTTGTATCTGTTCCTGTTTCTGCTGCTGTTTTAACCTTTTTGTTATTGTGTAGTGTCAAGTTTCATGGGGTGTGAACAAATAGTTGCATTTAAGCTGCACTTCTGGCTGAAGAATGCTTCCTGTGCTGCTGGGAGACTATAGAGTACCTAGTATATATTGTGTCTGTGGATTCATTTGAGTGTAAGGATTATGGTATGTAAGCATATAAAAGGACAAGTTTGGGGAAAAGTAAGACTTGGTATCTCCAAGGACAAAATCCAGAATTGCCTCAGACGTTAATAAATTTTTTCAAATGTCACCAATCCATCTAGTTGTGAAAGTCTAATAATAAAACTAAATCAAGAAAACTAATCTTTATCAGCAACCTGAAAATCAGTAGATGTAGACTGCATGTAGTAAAAAAGGATAATGTGGATGGCATGTTAGGATTTTTGTATACTTGTCATTCTTGGTGCCTGTTTAATGATCTGATGTGGGGAAGGGCTTGTTTAGACAGCTGTAGTAGACATTGGTGCTTTACTAAGAAAGAGCTCTGTATCTCCAGCTTTCTGTTTCCAGTTGGTTTTAAGTCAGTAAAGAATGTGGGTAAAAATTTATTAATGGGTTCTAAGGCATCTGGAATTTCAACGCAACTCTTAACTCTACTTGTAAATTGAAGTTAAAGCAGATCTGGCGTGTGTTTGTATACAATCCAGGCATTTATCCTCAAATATGTTCCAGGCAAAGTAAGCACTTAGGTATCCAAAAATTTAGATTTGTTATGATGTTGACTTTGGAGCCACTTAGGGTGAATTGTTCCTTGTCTCAGATTCACTGAATGAGCTTTTTAAAATGATACACTGAGACGAAATAGCTTCCTTTGTCTCTGCTGGTGGTATAAAAGCTAGAATACACACAGCCAGCAGCACAGCATAGTGTGGACAGCAGTGTTATCTGCTTCATTTGTTTCATTTGATTATTTGTATTTGAAAGCAGGATCATGTGTTGGACGGACATGGGTGAGCAGGACATGGATAAGGTGGTACCTGAGTTTCAAGGTGACATGAAAGACTGAGCTTTAATACATGACTGGTACTTAAAGTAGCAGGGCTTCAATGAAAGAGCTTTTTGCCTTTTTTTACTGGAAGATATCTTCTTGCTACCTGTGTTGCATAAGTCTTTGTAGCTGCTAGGCAAAGTTTAATATTCCTTATTTGGAAACACCAATTGTTATATTGAATTTTATAGAAAGAACATTCAGATAGTGTATTCCTGGAGTGGCTAATTCTTTCATCTGTTACAGAACCATAGATAATACCTGTAAATGTGTGTGTTCAGTAAGATAGGATCACATCTCAAGGGAGGAGGCGGGGGTTGGGGTTTGGTGATAGTGGTATTACTATTTTGTGGGAATTAATTTGCGTTCTACAGCTGAGGGTTAAGGCCTTCATTTATGTAGTTAGTTTTAAAATAAGAAGAAACAACATGGTCATGATTTGTTCAGTGACTGCTTGCAACTGAATTTTGTGATCTGCATATATGGAAACATCTACCTTTTTAGATGAAAACTTAGATGTTCTCTTGTTCTTGTATTATTGTAAAGGGGGAAAACAGATTAGCTTTTAAAGTACATCTTAATTTCGAATGCTTGTATTCAGCAGGGAGCAACAGATGCAACAGTGTTTTTGTTGTATGTGTGTGTACTCTT
Source organism: Loriculus beryllinus (assembly GCA_039877255.1). Lineage (NCBI taxonomy): Eukaryota > Metazoa > Chordata > Aves > Psittaciformes > Psittacidae > Loriculus > Loriculus beryllinus. The sequence goes on from JBCJKH010062212.1 coordinate 14,446, forward strand.
AATTCATCATGACAGTTCATACTTTGGTCTTTTTCCTGTCACTGTTTTGCTGCCTATGTACAGCAGCTTCACCTGAAGCAAAGGAGGTAGATGTCAAGCAGATTTCTTCTGAATGTTGTAATTTCTTTCTAAATTCTGTGAAATCAGAGTATGTATTCTATTTATTACTGTTAATGTTAGAGAAAACAGTTATGTTTCTGTCAGGACTGGAGTAAGTGGATTAAATAAGGGTAACAAGTTTTCAAAAAAAACTTTCTTCTGTCTACTACTTTTCCTCTGTGTCTCCTGTTTGCTTAGTTATTTGCCTGTTTACTGTGCCAATAAAGACTAGAAGAAGTTCATGAAGCTTCTTTAAGCTTATGCCTTGTCTGAACTGGGAAAACATTCCTGCAAATGCAAGCTTGTGCCCAGATCAGATGGTTAGAGCAGCATCTGGAAGGTGTAAATAAGGTCATACTTGCCAGGAAGTTGGGCCTGTATTCAGTTAATGGTGACTTACCGTTAGTCTCCTCTGTCAATGCCTAGAATAAAGAATAGGTCAGCACTGATCACCATGTACACTAATGTAGCTTACTGTTGTGCAAATGAAAGATGGGAGGTTTAAGAGTTGCGAAAACAGCCCTGCTGCTGTAAGTTGTGAACCTTTGCACTTCTTCCCTGGTGTAGCTAGTTTGTGGGGGGAAAATAAGACTTGTCAGACCAGCCTCTCTGCAAGCAAGAACAAATAAGGAACTTTCCAGCAGTTTGGACATTGTATCAAAGATAAGTAAAGTGTTTGAACTTTGGCTTCTAAATGTTTGTGGTGTTTTTAAACACTGTAACCTTCTGTACACAACATAAAATCAAGTTTGTTCTGAAGTCTACGGGTTTGGTCATTTGTTTCTGGGTCTGACTCGAGTACATCAGTTTCTCTGGTGAGCCTGCTTAGCATGCCAGAAAGAAGAGTAAAGGAGTGAAGCTTAAGAATATATCTGATAGGCTGATTCAGAGACGGGACAGAGTACTTAACTTCTTTCCTCCCCCCATGTTAGTAGGTCAGACTGTCAGAGCATCTGCAGCCACTTCAGGAGACAGACTTGCATGAAGAGTGGTTAAAGGTAGCTCAAAGAATGACCATCAAAGGTATTAGCAAAGAATAGTTTTATAGTGAGTTAATAGAAGTACAACTTGACAGAATTTACTGGCAAGGTTCACTCTTACTACATGGATGAAACATACAGAAGAAAATCTAGCTAAAGATGAATGGTACAGAGAATGAAGACACAAAAGGGTAAGGGAGACCCTCTTGTTGAGTCACAAGCTTCAGAATAGACCCCCTTGTTCCCAAAGGAGCCTGGGTGTGGATGAGTCTAGTTTTAGTCTCAGACTTGATCATGGTATGTATCTAAAGGCTTACAAGTGTACCAATTCACCACAGAGGGAATTTTTACACAGCTTTCACGTACCAGCAGTTTGCAGTTTTAAGGCGGATCTTATAAAGTAAGTCAATAGTATTTACTACACTTGCTATAGCAATCTATAAAAAATCTATAAAGCATATATAATCTATATAAAACCTACACACACACACGTACATGAAGACATAAAGGCATAGCTTCTAAAAATTGCCCTCGAGTTGACTAAAAGCTTCCTAATGTCTCAGCATTTCTCAAGGGGTGGGGAGACCAGCTCAGATCCTGTCTTTTAGTGACAGTCCTCCAATTATCACAGACTTTAGTCTGGAAACTCTGAGGGGCATCAAACTCAGAGGGAGATGCTGGTTGCAGCCTGCTGTGATCTAAGAGTGCTCAAAGGGTCTCACTAGAGACTACTGTTTATAGGATTACAGGATGATTTGCGTTAGTCATTAGCAAATTTCCATCCTGACCACAATCTGAGTTGGTAATTACTAGAAATTTCTCAAACCTCCAGTAACAATGGTATTGGTCTGTTCAGGCTACATCACAGGAAGGAGTGTTCCAAGGCTGTCAGCGGATGACTAACTTTATCTCTGCACTCCTTTCCTACCTTAGCCAGGGAGCAGAAGTCCCTAATGTGATCAGTGCTTCCCCCTTAGCCATGCAAGAGTTCCTGGTATGGTCAAGGAACACTTCACTGTCCAACTCATTACACAAAGGCCTGACAGAAATTCCTGAGATACTGGGGCAGACAGGAAAAAGGCAGGCAAATGCACCACCAGAAGACTGCAGATTCTTCTGTAGTATCACCTGTCTATGCTAAGTGCATTTGAGCACTGAGATGTAGCTTATTACCCTACTTACCTCTTTTCTTGGAACCGATCTAGAGCAGGCTGGTGATACAGTCATGTGTTGCTTAGGGAGAGTGAGTGAGGTCTTGCAGTTCTTACTATTTTTGCCAGTTTTACATGCTGATCTCATGCACAAATCTTTTCTCAAGAAAGCCTTACTATGATCCAGAAAGGGACAGCTGATTGCATTTTCCTGCACCTGAACCTATAAACCACATGGTATTTCCTCTGTTTATATAGAATTCTTAGAAAGCAGCATAAAAGGGAATTATTAATGAAGACTTCACTGTTTTTCATTAAAGCAGAGTAGTCTTTTCATCTGTTCATTTAATCAAAAATACATTGTCATTGTTAAATGAACAAAACCATGTTTCACTGCAGTACAGCCAGTTGCAAGCCAGTCTTTTTAACAAATGCTCTCTTGGTTTATCAAAATAATTGGAAATTGCTCCTTGGAGGCTGCTGAAACCATAACAAATGCAGACAGTAATGACTGTTTGTAATCAGAAGACTGCAAAACAACACAGAAAACAACTTCACTGTAGACTTGCTGGCTCTTGCCAGCTTGTTCTTGTTTTGCTTACACTGCAGACTTGAATCATAACCAAAAAACAGTTACTAAATAGCTGGTAGTGTAGTAGCAGCACTTATGTTAGTCTACTATATGAGCATATTCCTCTCGTGAGTGTCTTGTGGACTCCAGAAGATACAAGATTCACATTAAATGCTGTCCAACTGAAGTGAAGTTGTGTTGGTTGTTCATAAAAGATAGATAATGTGAGCTGTGGTGAGAAAAGGCAATTGTCATCTTCTCTAAAAGTTAAATAACAACAACAACAGTTCCTCCAGAGTGCACTCCTTCTGCAGAAGGATGTCCATATAGCATGTCTCCTACACTTGCCTGTTGAATCTGTTCGGACTTTCCCCGTTTCTTCCTTGCTAGTGATGGGTGTTGGTAGCTTTGTGCCTTTCCTCCAGCTAAGAAGAGGCTACTTAACTGACCTTTTGCCACAGCTTGCTAAGCGCTCTTGCAAGCTTTGAGGAGCTGAGGTATGTTTGGAAACCACCTGAAAGAGTCTGATCTTTGTGTTCTCTTGCAAGGTGTATTTTGGGAAGTCCTGCTCTATAGCGTTGCTACTTGTATATCCTTTCAAGTACCTGAACATGCAGTAAATAAAAGTACAAAGTAAGGTTATTTTAATGTAACCTTTTGGAAACTATATTTATAGCTTTTGCTTCTTAGGCTAAGAGTAGTATTTAGACCCTTTTTGAAAAAGTAGTTCCGGTCTCTCTAGTCTTTCATGTTAATTATAATTTGAAAGGAATGCACAGTGAGATCTTAATTACCTGGACTTCACTGGACAAATTGAACAACAGTACTTCTTTTTTATACTGAAGGGAAGAAATTCCTTCAATTTTTTTTCTGTGTGTGATCTGAGATGTCTCATCTTTTCCAGTTGTATTCTCACCAAGATTTGGAAAGTGGTAGCATTCTAGTAAAAATGTGTGAAGACCTCAGGTTGTAATGGCTTATGTGTATTTATGTGTATTACATATGTATCTAAATTAGTTGACTATGAAGAAACAAAGTTAATTGTTGTGTAGAATATGGATTTTTAATAAGGAAATATTCATAATGCTTACTTCCCTTCAACAAAAAATAGTTAGCCAGATCTGTCCCAGCACTTGAGTTGAAAATTAATAATACTGTATATGAGTAATGAAATGTTCTGATGGCATGAAAGAGCACCCATAACAAAATAAAAGTGTTTGTAGTACAAAGTTTGACTACCTGCTATGGTACTGTATTGTACATGTGAACCTTCTGGTTCCAAACCAGGCAATGATAAAAAAAACATTTAGAGTTGTCACCATTGTAACAGAGCTGCCTTAATGCAACCGTGTCTTGACTGTAATGTAGAATATCAGTCTGTGATTAAATTATTCAGCAGTTCTATAGTTAGAAGTTTTATCCTGTCAGTAGACATAAAGCTCTGAGGTACAGACAAGAGGAAAAAAATCTCTCTCACCCAAAGACTATAAAAGAGGAAGTATTCAGTAAGCCTGAAGCAGTTGCATACTTTTACAGACACCTTGTTGAGACAAAAGATTGAACTCTGTGTGAACATGAGCCTGCTGATGATCTTAATTTTGACTTTCAAAGAATAACAGCTGTTGTTCTTAATAGCTGTTTGGGAGGTTGGATATCATGACTAAAGGCTGCTCAAGCACCTGTCCTTGTCCTGCTTCCTATTGTCTTTCCCCTGTAATTCGCTTTCTCAACTCTCTTTCATTACCTCATGTTCTTCATTCTTAAAAAGCAGAACTCCCATTAAGCTTGAATTTTTATAATCTTTTGTTTGTTTTGTTTAGGTATTCCTGTCTCTCAGCAGCACTTAATTTGGAATAATACAGAACTGAGGGATGACCACTGTTTGAATGATTATAAGTAAGTATAGAATAAATGAAAATGTTTCTAAATAATTATTAGCATAAGTAATCATGATGCTACAAAAATTTATTCATTATTTTCAGCATTTCGGAAGGCTGCACTCTGAAATTAGTTTTGGCTATGCGAGGTGGACCTATTAACACTAGAAGAGGTAAGTGCTAACTGAGTTCAAAATAGTTTCATGCAACATCTTGTAATCAGAAACAGTTTTTCTTAGCTAAGCATTCTAGGTGAGCAGACTTCAGTTCCAAATCAGTTGCAAAGTACTTAACAAAAATGGGGAGAGGTGTGAGGTATTTTTTGGTTTTGTTTTGGTTTTTTATGCATCTTTTCTTCTTTAACATACCAAGTGTACCATCCTTTTCATTTTGTTTGCCCTTAGTTTAACAAGTGTTGATAGGTGTAGAATCATTATGTTTTAAAATCAGCAGTTCTTTACCTGCAGAAAAAATATACTGTAATGTAATTATACATATATTTCTTAAATTCTGATTATTAAGAATCAGGCATTGGTTTAGTCCAGTGATAAACCTGTGTATAATCTATACAGGAATGAAAATGGAGAAATCCCCTTGATAATTTTCACATGGGGAAAAAAACCCTCAGCGTATCTTCTAGATTGGAAATTCCCATTGCAAACTGAGCTGAACTCTCAAAAGTGATCAAAACAATAATAATAATAATAATAATAATAATAATAATAATAATAATAATAATAATAATAATAATAATCTGGTTTTACTCTAGGTTTGTTTTGGGTTTTTTTTTTTCTTTTCTTCTCTTCATAGTTCCTGTGGAAGACCCTGTCAGGGAAATGGCTGAATACATGGATCCCACTAGAGATGAGATTTGGGAGAAAGGGCCATCCAACAAACAAGTTACCTTCTTAGTATATCGAGAAGGAGATCAGTTGAATTTCTTCCGTGTGGTAGACCGGGGAGATGGCACTTTAACGCCATTATCTGAGTCTTTGGGGTAAAGTTGGTTTTAATCTCTATATTAGTTTTCAAAACTGGTGTGCTGTATAATTTTTAGCTTTATTTGTTGACTTTATCAAAAAAGTATCTGAAATACTGCAAGAAATGTGCCCTAAAATGCTTTAACTGGTAAGCCTAGCAATGCAGTAGTACCTTGTGGTCAGCAGCCGTGCTGACAGTGATCTATCACCATGTGTGTCAACGGAGTGAGATAAACCTGACCTTGTGCTTATGGCAATTCCCAGCTTTCCAGCCCTTTCTTAAAGGGAACATTTCACAGGAGAGTCAATTTAGCAATAAATATATTTCTCTTCCATCTTAAGGCATTTGTTTAGTTTATAAACATTCTTCTGTTCACAGCATAAACTTTTTCATATGGATGTGACTTCACCAAATGATTAGTCAGGAAGATAGTAGCTTGGCAGTGAAAAATCCTGAGAGGGTTTGTCTGAAGTTTTGGAGAAACTTTGGGTGTGTTGGTGGGTTTTTTGTTTTGCTGGTGTTTACTTTGTTAATGTTCTGAAATAATATTATTATATAAAAAAAATAAGAGGAGGAAATACACAAATATTTTAGATTTGTGATCATCTTTCAAGCCTTGCACTCATTTTTAGTAAATAACCACTTATTATGTTGTGTGTATATTCGAAATAGGTAAAAGCCACCATCATCAGCAAGAACTGAGAACCTTGCTGCTGCATTGGGCTAAATAAACTTCTGAAAAGAGGAGCAGACACATGTAATTCCTGTACTCACCGATACTGCGCCTAGTACCAAATTGTTCCCTTTTACCTTTAACTACAAATGAACATCCAAAGAGCTAGAACTGTAGATGCTATAGTGTGAATTGATGCAAGGAATTCTCAGAAGAAGTTTGAATTTTGGGGTTTTGGTTTGTTTTGTTTTTGTTTTTGTTTTTTTCTCTGTATAATGGACACTCTGGTATCTGCCTACGTGTTCAAATTCTTGTGTGTGAGAGGTGGTTTTGTTTTTCATCTGTCCCCAGCTCCCATTTAAAACTAGTATGGACAATTGTTTGAAACTCTTAGTAGTTTTCAATTAGATAATCCTAGTCTATAAATAAAATAGTAATTTACTATTTACTTGAGATTGGCTAAAGGTAGCAAACCAGAGGAATAAACCACATTCTTTTGGTTCTTTTAAGGCATTTTGGTAAGCTTTTCAAAGCACAAGAGCATGTATAAAAGTCAGATATATTATACTTAAGAAATGTGCTGTCACTGGTTAAATTATCCAGTTAGGTTAGAAGCCAGCTGAGTTGAAAACATTCAGCTTCAGTTGTTCAGTGCTTTCTATGGGTGTTCGTTTATTAGCTTTTCTACTAAAGCAGACACTTTAATTCTTATGGCTGGGCAGACTTTGTTGGAAATGGAAACAGTAACAAAGAGGAGAGAATGGAAGCAAATCAGACCTTTTCATTTTCTCTTTATAGAGAAAGGCTGTGAATCACTCTGAATAGTAGCACTTTACATACTGACAGTAAAATATGTTTATATGTGTGCATATACTGATGACTGAGAGTTTTGAGGCACTTACTTATCAGCTTTTCTCATATTGCTTGTGTGTGGAGCAGAACTTAATGGCTGCACGTTAGAAATGAGACACTGGTTTGGGTTTTGTTTTATAGTTCTCCAGATCATTTCACTTCATCTGTGGTTAAGGGTTCAAAATTGACAAGGTGTAAATACAATGATTATTGTCTCTGGACTAAAAGAAAACCCTTGAAGTTGAGGTAGGGGACTGGCAAGCACTGATGTCAAAAGGTTTCAGCAAGCTACTGATCATTTTTGAGGCTTACATTTACAAGCAAGATCTCAGGAATGTTGACACCTATGGATAAGTAGATTTGAAGTATACTAATTGGAAAATGGGCTAAAAGTATGATCAAGAGCAAAGCTTCATGTCCGTCTTCTATTATTTTAGAATCAAAGCAAAAAAATCCTTCTGTTACTCTTCGGGGCTTTTTTTTATTGTACGTGGTTTTATGGGGGTTGCTATTTAGCCAGGAAATGCAAGAAAAACGATAGCAATACTTTTTGCCTCAAAACAAAAGAAACAAACAAAAACCCACTCCAAAAAAACAACCAATGAAGCAAAAATCCAGCCAAACATGTGCGATGCATCACTTTTCGCTCTGTCCTTACCTTGAACGAAAAGAGGTTCCAAGAATTGTTTTCAGTTGGTGACTTAAGTCTTTGCAGATTTAAAATGCTGAAATGATTCTTTAGTGTTGAGTCTTTTACCAAGCTTACTGTCTCCATATGGAGCTGTTCAGTTTTTGATAAGAAGTGACTGGACTATTTTGCTAACTCCTGCTTTGAATTTGCTGCCGTCTTGCGCTTAAGTATCTGTCTCCTGAAGTTGTGCTGCCTTTAGAATTTTGCTACGTGAATCAGGTAAGATGTCAGCTCTAATTAGTGGAGAAAAAAAAATAGTTGGGTAAGTTTGGGTTTTTTTTGGGGGGGTGATTTTTTTTTTGTTAGGTTTTGTTTTGGTTTGTTTTTCCCCCATGTATCAGACTTTGGAAACCTAAACTGATCCTTTTTTTTTTTTTTTTTTTTTTTTTTTTTTTCTTTTTCTTTTGAAAAGCAGAGGTAGACGCTCACACCAACATGGTTACCCCCCCCCTCTCCCCT
>JBCJKH010062217.1:0-14580 GCA_039877255.1 Loriculus beryllinus
GGCAGTGTTCAAGGCCAGGTTGGACACAGGGGCTTGGAGCAAGCTGCTCCAGTGGAAGGGGTCTCTGCCCGTGGCAGAGGTTGGAACTGGATGAGCTTTAAGGTCCCTTCAACACAAACCAGGCTGCGATTCTGTGATACAAAGCAACAGGTTCTCTATTATTTAATTAGTTAACAGTTCATTATTTAGCAGTAATTAACTGAAATTCTTTTGCTTGGTGCTCCCTGCTCGTTAGGCCCGTTTTGCTTGTGCTCTGGTTTTCTTATCTCTCATGGCCTGACTTCAGGTTAAGTCAGGAGCTTGTGCAGGGTCCAAGAAGTAGTAGAAAGGGCCAACTGCAGATGTCTCTGTCCTGCTTTCCCCCTGGAATAGTGCTCTTCCATAAACCTGTGTATTCTCATTCATTAGCCCATGTCTGGATTGCTTCAGCCCTGGCTTTGTGTGATCTCCTGGGTGCCCAGGGACAGGTGAGCTCCTCTGGGGCTGGGAACAGCATGGATCCAGCTTGGAAAGCCACACCGTGTCTGTCATCCTCATGTGGTAACCGAGTGAGTCAACACAGTGAAGACAAGGGCTGATTAAGGAAGGCAGATAAACAACAAATGAAACTCCCCCCAAGCGCTGCAGTGAGCGGATGGGCTTTGCTCTTTGGTTGTTGCCATGGTTAATGCATTTGTGTTTTGCAGAAGTCCTGCTCTGCAGCAGAGCTGCAGGTTGGGATGAGTTGTGCTGTCGCTGCCGTCTTCCTGCTCGCTCCCCCGTATGGTCATGATAAATCAGACTAATGCTGAGCACTGCCAGACTGACTGTGTGTCAGCAGGCTGCAGGGGAAGCAGTGCAAGCAGGACTTTGTGAGGCATCCCGCTTCCTGGTGTGCAGGGTAAGAAACACAACCAAATCTTCCCTGTTTTCCTTAGAGCTGTTACCCGATGGAACGAGGCTTCTGTAAAAACCCAGAGACCAAACTCTCTGCTTTAAAAGGCTGTTGGATTTTCAACTAAAAGCACTCTTCTTGCAACCCAGGTTCCTCCCCTTCTTTTTCAAGCTTCATTCTTAGCAGAGGAGAATCCTCTGTATGTTTTTCACCTCCTCCAGGTAATTGCATACAAGAATAGGGATTACCCATGAAACACAGAGTGAAATGCAGCCTGCCTGAGGAATGAATGGTGTGAAAATCTGAATGGGAAAGTAAACAGTTGTCTTGCTTATTCTTCTGCAAAATCCTTAGTTTATATTTAGCTTGCCACTCTGCAAGGAGCTTTAAGCCTTCAACAGGAGAGAAGGCATTCAGGGAGACAAGATCTGTGTGCCAGAGAAGCTCTTTCCTCCTCACCAGCCTCTCCTCTGCTGCCAAGATGTCATCCTCTTCTTGTGGCATCCTTGCCATTGCCATGGAAATACCTGGGTTTGTGCAACTCAGGACTTCAGAGGAGTTTGGGGCTGGAAGTTTCACCTGGTTTCGGTGCAGATAGTGTTGGCCCTTGCCACATTTGCTCATCAAATCCCAATCAATAACGGTTGTGTCCGTGTTCTGCCTGTGCTTAGAGTATTACAAGCTGTTGTTGACCGCAGCCAGCTCCCTCACTGATGTCCCACAGCCTTCTACTTGATATATTGTTTATTTTCTCATGGCTTAAATGGTTGTCACTCTGTGGCTGTTGACTAATCCCATCATCATATATCATAGGGACAACAGGGAGCCTCTCTTCCTCCCACCCTTTCAGTGCTGTGCCCCCGCTATGCAGCCCTATTGGTGGGTTGTGGCTGAGTGACAGGGAGTGATTGGTAAGAGCAATGTTTCTGTAGGTTGGGTTTGTTTTCATCTATGCCCCTGGTTCCCGGCTCTCAGGCTGAGGGTGCCAGTGCCAGGTTTCACCCTGGATTGGTGGAAAATGGGAAATTAATTGAATGTTGCTCGGATTTGAAAAATTAATGTAGGTAGCTTTAAATGTGCTCGAGGCCAATTGGAAGGGAAAAGGCCTTTGCAGAGCTGTCAAAGCTCTTCAGGCAGAATGAAGATGAGGGTGATAAGTTGCAGGTTTGTAATGAAAGCTGCTATTTGCAGAGGGACCTTCTGATGCTTCTCAAGCACCCAGGACAGCCTTTTCCAAATGTTCCTATATCAAAAGTAAACAGATGGCTTTAATGCAGCATTTCTTGATTGCCTGCATCGATCTTTTCTGAAAAGAGTATCACTGATCACTGGGGACCATTTTCTCTCCTTTTGAAGTTAAAAGCAGTGATGTGCAGAAGTGCTCTCATGCTCCAGAAGCCCCTGGCTTGATCCTTCACACCCAGAGCAGGTTTCATGCTGCTTTTCCCCTGCCTTCATCTTCCTTCTTGGTGTTCAAGGAGATAAGGAGCTCCTTCCTCCTCACCAGCCTCTCCTCTCTACTGCCACAATGTCATCCCCTTCTTGTGGCATCCTGGCCATTGCCGTGGAAATACCTGGGTTTGCTTAAATCCCAGACTTCAAAGCAATTTGGGGCTGAAAGTTGCCCTTGGTTTCAGTGCTAATAATGTCAACCTTTGCTAATCAAACCGCAAATGATTGTCAGTGTAAGTTTAGCCCCTTGGGAAACAGCAGCTTGGTGGTGTGATGGGTGCAGAACAAACCAGGATCTGCTGTTGGAAGCAGAGAAGTGACTAAAGTTTGTCCTGAAATGCTGCAGTGTTTATTGAGCATCTCACAGCTCGTGATGCCAACAGATGGGATGGAAATCTGCACTTGACAAGCACAACAGGAATAGAAGCAGCTATACCATGTTCTTAAATTAGTGTCGTATGGATGGAGGTTTTGGCCAAAAGTCGATGCCCTATGGAGAAAAATCTGGTTGCAAAATAGTGTCAGCAAATAAATATCACTGGGATGGTTCCCAAAGGTTTCCCCAGGGATTCCATGTTGCACTATGGACCCTTCCATTAAATATCTTAGTGATTTCTTGTCCAGCAAACTGCCCAAATATCCAGAGCTGTTCTTCCACAGGGAGGCTCAGCTCCGTTCCCAGTGTGAGCACACGTGGTTCCCGGGAAAGGGCTGCTGGCTGGCCTGGAAACGCCACGTGTGCCACACGGAGGTGCTGTGATTGATTTAGTAAGTGATGATAAAGGATTAAAGAGGAGCTCTAGAGAAGCCAGAGGTCTGGTTGGTTGTGACTGATTGGTGTTTCTGTGGAAGCAAGACTCTGGACCTGAAAAGTGCCTTTAAAGCCAAGTGCGTGGGATGTGGATGGTGGTATGAGAGATGTCTCTGTGTTGTGCTGTCCCACTGTGGTGCAAGGGGCTGTGCTCCCTCTTGGTCCATCAGAATGGCTGTAAAGAGGCCTGGAAATCTCTGTGTATAAATAGTGCAAGGCCAGGTTGGACACAGGGGCTTGGAGCAAGGAGTCCCTGGGGTTGGAGCTGGGTGAGCTTTAAGGTCCCTTCCAACCCAAACCACTCTGTGGTTCTCTGGTAAGTGGCAGAGCTTGGCTGCAACTTGTGATGGTGCTGGGAAAGTCTGGTGCCTGGTTTTGGAATAATCATGGGGTTGTTGCTGGGAAGATGAGGAGCTGTAACCTGCCACATTGAGATTGATAATGGGAATTCTATAAACAAGTCTGCTAAAGAAGGATGCTACAGCAGCAGGACAGGCAGCAAGCAGACATTTCATTCTCAAATGAGAAGGTAAATCTGGTTTGGGAGGGGAATTAGAAGTTCTGCTTGAGATGAAAAAGGGGCTTCTGGCTGCAGCACAGGCAGCGTGGTCTTGAGTGGCAGGCTGAGAGCTGCGCTGGCTCAGCCCGGAGAAGAGAAGGTTCCTTAAGGGGAGGCCTTAGAGCAGCTCCAGTGCCTAAAGGGGCCGCAGGAAACCTGGAGAGGGGCTTGGGACAAGGGCATTAGGGTTGGAAGGGAGCTCCTCTCCTTAGGAAGAAGGAATGCTGGCTTAAAGAAGGCTGGTTTAAGGAAGCTGGGCTTAAAGAACTCTTCCAGTCATGGAGCTAAAAGGTGGGAATTGGGTACAGCTGGAAATCACAGGATCACACACACTGGTTTGGTCATCTCAGTCTCCCCCCTGGCAGGTTAAAGCCGTTCCCCCTTGTCCTGTTCCTATGGGCCCTTGTCCAAAGCCCCTCTTCAGCTTTCTTGTCAGCCCCCTTTGGTGGGAGATGCTGTGCTTCAATATAAATTCCTTAATAACCCAGGGGAAGGCTTTGCAAGAAGCGTGGCAGGAAAACGGTGTCTGCAAGCATCATTGTGGAGTCTGGAATTCAGGGTGTATGGTGACATGCCTGGCAAAATCCAGCCAGGTGAACAGCACTGGGAGTCAATATTGCCTTAGAGTAATTAAATGCAGGGTTATTGCTTTGCTTCTGATCCCTGTTATTGTAACTGATGCAATATTTGGCTTGCTCCACCAAGGTAAATGACAGCAGGGACTGGATACAGTTGTGAAGCTGTTACAGGAATATTGGACTTTCAGATGCAGTGTAACCCTGGGAGTTTTGTAGCAGGGATCTAAGCCTGCATCCCTCATGGGGCCTGGAGGCTGTTGGATAGGGAAGGGCTTGGGTTTGAAGGGAAAAAAGGCAGTTAGTGAAATAAAACTTCAATAGCAATGTTTTGGCTGTGATGGAGCTGGTGAGGCCAAGAGGATCCAAAGGAAAAGCTGAGACCACTGGGGTCAGAAGCATCGCTGAAGTTATGGGGCTGCAAGCTCAAATCTCTGCTCTGAAGAGGGTGCATCAGGATTGCAGATGTTCCTGATGAGCTCCATAATCTCAGGACTCTTCTCAACACCTGTCACGCTTGGATCCAGCTTTGGAGATGGAGAAAGAAGGAAAACAAATGGTTTTCCTCGTAATTCAGGCATGCACATGAAGCAAAGAAGGACGGGCTCACTTGTTCACAAGCCAGTGACTCAGAGGGTGATGGTGAGAGCAGCCTGTCTTCTGCTGTGCTTTTGGAACTGCAGTTAATGCTGCTGAGCTGGTGTGGACACCTTGTTCCTCTCTCCCAGAGGAGGGGTGGCTTATCCCGTGCTCACAGCTGGAGCCAGGAGTGCTTTGGTTGTTGTGGAATCCTTGATGATATTCCTCTGGAGTTTACCTTCAGCTAAATTATTAGTTGCTGGTTTAATTTCCTTCCTAATAAAAGAAGAGCAAACATCTCATTTTCCTTAGGCTGGCTCTAGATAAAGAGCGGGCAGCCTCATTTGTTGAGATTGTTCTGGCTAGAATATGACAATTAGCATTAAAATACTGGAATGCAGCATATTTAGAGGCTGTTCAAGTCTTCTCTATGGAGCAAGCCAAACATGGGTTCAGTGTAGTTCTCCATTCCCACGCTGCTACAAACCTGCTTAGGGTGGGAGGGTCCTTTGGGATCTGCAGATAACAGCATAGGAGACTGCCAGGAGTTTTGGGGTTCTGTGGGCTTGAGCTGTCCTGCAGATGCCAGCTGAAAGGGTTGTCCTGCACTGGAACAGGCTGCCCAGGGCAGTGCTGGTGTCACCATCCCTGCAAGGGTTCACACGCTGTGGAGACAAGGCCTCAGTGCCATGGGTTAGTGGTGGCCTTGGCAATGCTGGGGAATGGTTGGACTTCATCTTAAAGGGCTTTTCCAACCTAAATGATTCCTGATTCCATGGCAGTGCCCTTGTGGCAGTGCCCTTTCCACTCCTATTTCTTTAGCTCTGTTTGATCTATTGTGTTTAGTGTGATAACCTCAGTCAATACAGCGGGGTTTGGTTTGGTTTTTAATTGCAGTGAGTATTTTTCCACTACAGTGTGTCTCTTGGAAGGTTTTTCTCACTGCCTTGAGAGCACAGGTTGGCTGTGCTTTGTTGGCACCAAGTGCTCTATGGGCACTCACTCACCAGCTGGTCCTTGGTCCTGCGGTAGCTGTGACCATGGGTGTTGCATTGGAACAGTGAGATGATGCTTGTGCCAAAGGTGGCTGGCAAACATTACACTGCTTAAACTGGAATATATTAAACATTTAAATGAAAATATTCAAATCAGAGTGAAAAGCTGTGAAGCCTGATTGAGGATTGCAGTTACCCCCTTCCATGGCGCTCAGCACATGGCACCAGTCAAGAGACCAAACTGTACATTGGGCATAATGAAACCAAGGGCTTGCTTCCCTCACCTCGCCTGAAGGTGTCCTGGTAAGGGACAATTTCAGTTGTTGGCCACTTGCCACACTGAAGCACTGAGGTAGAAGAGGGACCTTTATGGAAGCGGAGCCGGGAGCATTCCTGCAGCTGCAGTCGCTGCTCCAAGAACAAAGTTGGGATGGAGGAGCTGCAGGAGCTGCATGGTGCTGTGCCAAAGGGAATATCCCAGTGCTCTGAGCCACCTGAGGCCCACATCCCAGTGGAGTGCTGCGAGTTCCTGACTCGCTCTCAGCCCATCTGAGCTGCGGGATGCAGGAGAAGTCACGGTGCCAGTCCTGCTCCCACAGGCACCCAGCACGTGCCGCCCTGGGAGCTGCCCTGATGGCTTTGACATGCAGGGAGATGCTTTTGGCTTCACACAGGTCTTTTTTCCTTAATCCATATTTGTAAAAGGATTTCCTTTATGGGGCTGTCAGCTGTGCATAACTGACCTCCATTAGATCTTGCAGAGGAGTTGAATTCCCCAAATGATGCTATTAAATGCAAGGTTTGCTTGGCCAAGGCTGGACCTCCTGTTTCTTTCCTCCTCCTTGTGCCTTCAGAAAGAACATCCTGACAAGCAGAGCCGTTCTTCCACCCACATCCCTGCACTGTGAACCCTTTCCCCTGTAATTTCTGAAAAGCAGGATGTTGCAGAGGCACCAGCAGATGAGATCCAGGCACACCAGCAGCTCTGTACTTAATAGGAAAGGCAGTTGGGAACTGAACGTATTGGGCAGAGCTGGGGCCGTTCATGGGGCCATCAGTTTAGAGCTGCCTCCTCCGTTAACAGCACCAGCACTCTCTGAGCAAGGCTCAAAGCTCCTTGAGGCATGGGGATAACCTCTTGGAGCTGCTCTGCCCTCATCCCAGAACCGTAGTGTCCCCACACCATCCATTAAGGGTGCTTCATGTGGAATCCCACCCTGAGAGCCTGAGCACCCTGAGCAGAATTCCCCCACCCTGTGGACACTGGGAGAAGCCATTTATGTTGGGAGCAGTGGTCCTAGGCTCCTCTGTGCAGCAGCCAGGCAGTCCTGGGAGCTCCCCCGAGGCCATCAGCTCTGCAGCTGATCCCAGCTCCCATCTTGTGTCTGCTCAAGTTATGCTCCCAGTTTATGTGGGTTCCTATTTATGTTCTTCCCCCAGTTGTGCCCCTGGTGTGGCAGCTTCCCTTTGACTCATTGCACTGCAGTGGGTGCCCGTAACATGGTGTGAGCGGTGGAGGCTCGGTTGGAGGGCAGCACCGATGGCACTTCTGTGCATGCAGCATTTCTGGTCACGTTGGCTGCCAGGAGATCACTGGGTTTGGCACTGATGGGTGGTTACAGTCAGTCAGGGCAGCTGTCATGTGGCATTCATCAAATCCGTGTAAAATGAAGGAATATAACAATGCTGTGAAAGTATGGAGGTTTGGCTACCTTTGGTAAGAGATCTCTTACCTAAATGATGCTGGATTCCCACACTTAGTTCTCTGCTCATCATTTTCTGACTTGGAAGTTTCTCAAAACCAAAACAAGCCTTTTTTGTTATACCTGACTGTTTGAAATAGCCACAAGCAAAGATGCTTTGGTTCTCCATGAGACCACACGTGCTGTTAGAGGTGATTAGGAAAGCCAGAGAGCAAAGGAGGCTTCCTTCAGACACAGAGCAAGCAGAGCATCTCCACCACAGGCCTCCTCACACTGGTCTGTGGCTGTAATTCAGTGTTTTCTCTAATGGGGCCTCTGTTCAACAGGTAAAACAGATCATGGAGGAGGCAGTGACGAGGAAGTTTGTGCATGAGGACAGCAGCCACATCATCTCCTTCTGTGGTGAGTGTCTGGTGGGGGGGTGTTGGCACAGGCTGGGGCTGGAGCCATGCTGGGTTCCGGGGCTGTGGTACGGGTGAGTCCTGGGGACACGGTGCAGTGCTGGGGAGGTGGTTGGTGCTGGAGGGGGATGAGTTGTTGTGGCAGTGGTCTGAGTCGCTGAGGCCTTTACTTTGTGCTTAAAATACCCTGGGATGTGCCACAGGAGGCGGGATGTTGGCAGCGTGCGCTCAGTGAAGGAGCACCAGAAATAATGTTTTATTTTTAAGTCCCTTGAGAACCAATTCAACAGAAATCTAAACATTTCCTTGCTGTGACAGAAGAGGAATTTATGGGAAGGAGCCTCCGGTCTGCCCCAGTGCAGGAGCAGGGAGGCTGGAGGAATTTCAAGTGGAGTTGATGGGAGATGTGCTCTGATACCGTGCTGCTTTCAGGATGCTGTGCTTCACACTCAATCTGCTTTCTTCATCTCTGCTTCTTCTACGGGGGTGACAGTTTTGTGAGTGGGGAAGTGTTTTGGGATGGATCCATCAAAACCTTGGCAAAGGGTTTCCTAAAAGCCTCCCGAGGAGCTGCTGGCTGTTGCCTGTGTCTGGTGTGCGCTGTGCTCACTGCTCTCAGTTAATGCCCAGGTAAAGAGGCTTCTTGAGCAGCTTCAGCCACCCAGTCTGCTGGGTCCGGCTGACGGGGTGTGATGATGTTAAACCTAAGCAGAAGCCAGTGGGTCTGATGCCTGAAGTGCTTACCCTGCTGCCCCTTGGATGAGTGAGGAGGTTGTAGCCCTGGGCATGGGACAGGCTCTTTGTGCTTCTTAGCAGCTGTCTGAGAGGTCGATGCTGGGTTTGGGAGGCACAAATGACCAGTATGGAAGAAGAGTAAGGCCCTTGCTGTCCTCTGGCTTGGACATAGCCTTGTTCGATAGTGCCTTTGGTTTAGGACCTGTCTGTAGCCCCTTCTCTTGGCAATGCTATGTAGAGCAGCACTCAGCTTTGCAATGCACCCTGTCCTGCCAGGCGCTGCTCTGGGGTGCTGTGGATGTGGGAGCTGTCGCTGTTGCTCACTGACGGCACTGGGCAGATGCTGGAGGCAGTTTGCTGAAGGGCCAAGGGTTTTATCCACTTGTGCTTCCCTGCTTGCATGTATGAGGTCAAGTGCCATCCAATTCCAATTGGGATTGCCCTCTTTGGGATGCTCCCTGAATTTTGCAAGACAAAGATCCTATTCTGGACTGCTGATGGGAGCAGTTAGAGGCCCTGTAGCTCTGCTGGAGGAAGCTGTGCTCCCTCTGCCCGCTCCCCCATTTTCCAGCTGTGGCTCCCATGTTATCCGCCTGGTGCCAGTGCTCCCTGCTCCTGATAGTGTCTATGGCAACACAGGGCAATGGCTGAGCGTGCAGGCAGCAGGGCTGGTGCTGCAGAGCGCTGCCGTGGAGTGCAGGTGATGGTGTGTCCTCCCTTGGCCTGAGCCTTCTCACCAGCCACGGCCCTTCCTGCTTGTCCTGGTCCTGCAGGTCTGTAGGGAATCCCTGGGGCAGATTCCAGGCACTTCCTTCCTGCAGGGCACAGAGCTGCTGGGAAACCCTGCCTGCTTTCCAAAGAGAAGCAGTGTTAAGGGAGAGCTGGATGCTGGCTCTCCCTGCAGCAAGGGCCTTGGGAGGGACCACTCCTGGTCGAGCAGGTTTCTTTAAAGGGCAAAGCAAGAAACTCCCCTCTTGTCCTGAGGCTGAAGGTGCTGGGGAGCCTCTGCTCCAGCACCAGGAGCCCTGGATTGCAGGTGAGGGGATGGCAGCCTCTGCCCCTCAGCAGCCTGGAGCGCTTGCTGTGCCCATGGCTCTCAACAGAGCTGTTACAGGCACATCAGCACACCCAGACTGGGGCAGTGGGGCTGCTGGTGGGAACCGGAGCTCCTCAATCCACAGAGAGCTGAAGGGCAGCTTCTAATGTGGAGGCTGGGAAGTGAATGACAGGAGTGATGACAACTGCCTTTTGGAGACGTTGCTCTGGGAAGGCTCGTGCAGCACTGTCACCACTGAGGAAGGCTGCAGCATCCCCAGACACAGACATGGTACAGAAAGAGAAGGGAGCTGTGAGGTCTCCTTCCCCGCTTTGAGGAGCAGAGATGCTGCTACCTTCCTTTCCTCCTCACACATATGACATCCAGATGCTTGTTTGAGGCCCTTTGTGTGCAGGATGGCATCGAAAGAGCAGAGCAGGCATCAAGGTGTGACTCATTTTCTGCTTTTCTGTGCAGCACGAGGCTTCGCAGCCTGCGATTATTTATAGGCTCCTGCGGCACAGAGCTGAGGCATCCAGGCACGAGGGGCTCCCTGGCTCCTTCTGGCTTCTTCACGATGCTGCTGTGCTCTCAGTGGCTGCTGGTGTCTGCACCTTGTGCTGTTGCTCTCTCATGTGAGTGGTGCTTGCACCTTCCTCATGTTGCAGCTCTCCATGACATAAAGAACCTTTCTCCCTGCCAAGCAGAGCGTACTGCGAGCCTGGGGAGAGCCGCCTTCCTCACAGAGCCCTCCTCCTCCTCCTCCGTGCAGGCAGTGAGCTGCAAAGCCCTTCGATGAGACCAGTGGTGTGGCAGGAAAGGGCAGCTGCCCCCAGCAGCCCTGCTCTGCCTCCAGGGAAGGGTTTGAAGCAGACAAACACGAGTTGGCATCTGTCACGTTCAGGCTGCCCTGGGATGCTGATGAGGAGCCGGCAGCAGGGTTGGGGGCCTGCGTGAGCCGAGGGGTCTGTTGTCCATATCAGTGCTGGGCCTGCCTTGTTGCTCAGTCTGAGTGGTTTGAACCGTGCCAGGCCAGGGAGCTCGCAGAAATATCTTTAGTCTTTTGCCAGGAGTTTGGGTGCTGAAACCTCTAATCCCTTGGGAAAGCACAGGGAGAGTTTTTCCTAAGGACACTGCACGTTTGCATGTTGTTTGCCAGCAGGAATGGAATTTGGGAGAGGTTCAGGCCATGGCGTTGATCAGAGGTGCTGATGACTGCTGTGTCTTGCTGGAGCGAGCTGGGAGGCCTTTTGGCCATCAGGATGTGTCTCGCAGCACCTCAGAGCACCTCTGCGGTGAACTCAGGCATGGCACTAAGCAGGGCAGAGATAATGAGAGCATCTCACGGCCCTGGGAGCTGATGTTGATGGGTCTGCATGAAATGGTTCTTTTTAATGTCTCCATAGAGTTGCTCAGCTGCAGGGAAAAAGCCTTTCCAGGCGAGAGGTGGATCAGCACCTGCTGGGCTGCTGCAGGGGGTCTCAACTTTGGTCCTGAGGAAGGAGGGTGCTGGTGCAGCAGGGAGCGTGTCAGACCCAGATCAATGCCCTGCAGACCTGTGGGTCTGTGTAGCTTTCCAGGGCTTTGATCAGCCTGTTTAATAAGTCAGTGTTTGACACCAGGCATCCATCCTGAGCATCCCAGGGGACTCCAGCAAACAGACTGTGGTGGAGCCTGGACGTGTGCGCATCTTTCTGTGGAGTCATCGCCATCAACCATCACCAGCAGAGCCAGATCCTGTGGCTCGTCCCTGTGGAGCCGGGCAGGGAGCTGAGCACTGGCTGTGGTTTGTGCCTGCTGCACTCACCAAACCACAGTCCCTGTGCAAAGCTTTGCTTTGGCCATGGTGGCTGTGATGAGCACAGCAGAGAGAGGGGCTCGTGTGCTGAGTGAGCAGAGGGACCTCAAGCCTGGTGCCCCTCACGATGACCCTGTGAAAGTCACCCTGAGTGCAGTGGCTCCAGCCACGCTGCTCTGCTGGGACCACCACAGTGATGGTGCTGGCAGCAGGATGTCACCTCCGGGCGTGCTGAGGTTCTCCAGCGTGAGCATTGATCTGTTTGCAGTGAGGGTGTTGTGTAGCAGGGCCGGATCCTGGTGTTTGGGAACAAAGGCTGGGAGCACAGCTCTGCGAGTCCTTTCTCTGCTCTGCTTCTATGAATGAGCAAAGTGCTCTGAGAAGCCCTTGACCCTGCTCACAGCTGATGGAGGCACGGAAGTGCCACCTCTGTGGTCTGAAAGCTGCACATTCCCATTTCATCACCAGCCCTGTAAGGTGATGGAATGCTGGTCGGTCAGGTAAGTGCGAATGACCCAAGTCAGTCCTCCTGGCTGCTCCCTCAGGTGGTTTCATGGAGAACCCAGATCTACTTTAGCAGGCACAAATGAACTCTCCTTTGAGATGCTGACATCTTGGCACATCCACAGCCCCACAGTTCACGTGTAATTCCATTAAGGTAGTTGTTCAGATTGGCAAACTTCCAACAGGCTTCACCGACCTCCGGTTTTCTTCTGTTTTGCAACACTAAAGTGGTGCCTCTGTTCAGCAGAACTGATGCCTCTGCAGGCAGAAAAGCCGTGCTGCCATCTGCTGCCGGCCTCGGAAGGCATCCGGGTTCCCTCATCTGCTTAGGCAGAAGCGGACCATGGCACCGGTGTCCTCTTGGGAAGCGTTTCTGCTGCGGAGCAAGGGCAGGGCTGCAGCAGGGGAGCAGTGCTTGTGCTGCGAGCTGCAGCTGCTCCCGCGCCTGCCCTGACCTCTTTGCTCTGTTGCAGCGGCGGTGGAGGCCTGCGTCTTGTTCGGCCTGAAGCGACGGGCAGCGGGGTTCCTGCGCAGCAACAAGATAGCAGCTCTCTTCATGAAGGTGGGAAAGAGCTTTCCCCTGGCAGAGGAGCTCTGCAGGAAGGTGCAGGACCTGGAGCAGCTCATCGAGAACGCGTGAGGCACCAGCACTGACCTTACCCCTCTCAGGTTGCTGTGGTTTGGGTGCTGCTGTGGGTGGCAGTGTCCAGCTTGAGGCTCTGCAGGAGGAGCTGCTCCTTCGGAGGAGCAGGGTCCTGACCTGGGATTTCGATACCTTGACTGAAGGGGTTCATCTTTTAGGACGCTGTGAGCTGCAGTTGTAGTTTAATTTGGGATGGACAAGTTCTCACTTCCTCGTGCTCAGGGACAGCTCATCCTGTTTGCTCCTGAGCTGTCACAGTTGATGGACCAGAGCACTAAGCCAGCTGGAGCCAAATTTGGTCTGCCTCAGTGTGCAGGGCTTGAACCTGCAGTAATTCAGCTTCTGTTTGGGAATTGCTTACTCATCCTTGGACAGGAGCCAGGGAGATGGATGGGGCAGCTACCTGGGGGCAGGAATCTTTATGCTAAGATAAACCTCTCTGCTTGTAAAGTGCTGTCCTCAGGCACCAGTGCAAAAGGAGTGTGGGCTGCGAGGACTCTGCTGAGGCAGAGGCTTGTTTGAAGGTGCCTGCACAGTGGGAAACTGATTCAGTGAAGGCAGTGTTCAAGTGAAGATGTGGGTCTTTGGGAGCAGGGGGTGGAACAGACGAAGGGAGTGGTGTCCAGAGCCCTGTTCCCCTCTGTTCCCTGAGCACTGCAGTCACCACTAAGACCCTGGCTTCCTGTCCCTCAGGATGCCAGGAGTGCCCTGGGCTCGTGCAGTGCTCAATGATGTTGTTGTCTTTTCCCTTGTACCCCTAAAGACGAAATCAGGTCCAGGGCATCCCAGAGAATGTGCGCAAGATACCGAAGCTGCCCAACCTGTCTCCTCAAGCCATCAAACACCTCTGGATCCGCACGGCCCTCTTTGAAAAGGTCCTGGATAAAATCGTCCATTACTTGGTAGAAAACAGCAGGTGAGTGCTGGCATGGGACTGCCGATTGCTCATCCAAACTCACTACCAGCATCTGCCCCTCTGATGGTGCTCGAGGTGCTGCTGGCTGAGCTGTGCCCAAGTGGGCCAGAGAATGGGACAGATACCTGATACTGATACCTGGACTCTGATACCTGCTGCTGGTGGCCACCATACACTCCCTCAGTTAAAGGGAGCTTTAATTGAGGCCACACTTGCTCTGCTTATGGCTGGGTCGTCAGGGACTGCCATGTCCTTGTCTTCTGGAAGCTGCATGCTGGGGTGTCCTGTGCTGGGGAGCTGTCATCTCCAGTGCTGGGGGTGTTCTGTTAGGAGCTGGCTGTGCTTGCAGCATGCTGCTGCTCACCAGGAGTTTCACAGCCAGCAGAAACAGCCCCTTAAGGGCTTCTTGCCCTCTTACCATCAAGGAATGATACAGAAAGAGAAGGACATCACAGTGATTTAACACCGTCCTGTAGTCCCAGGGGGTTGAAATGCTGCTTTTATTTCTTCTAGTAAGTACTATGAGAAAGAAGCCCTCCTAATGGATCCTGTGGATGGGCCAATTCTTGCATCTTTACTGGGTAATGCTTTCCTCTTTACCCTACTTTAGTAGCTTGCTTTCCAAACCCGTGTTCCCAGTCCTGATGTGCTGCTGTGGAGCCATGCAGAGAGATGGAGAGTGGCAAGGCTGAGCTTGCACAAGCTTCAGTGATACTGATGGGCACGAAGCAGGGCTGAGGAGCAGTGCGGTGCTGCTGTGCACGTGATCCATGGGGCTGGGGGTTATAATACAGCCTTCCAGTATCTGAAGGGTATAGGGATGCTGGGGAGGGACTCTTCATTAGGGACTGTAGTGACAGGACAAGGGGTAATGGGTTCAAACTCAAACAGAGGAGGTTTAGATTGGATATGAGGAAGAAAATCTTTACTGTGAGGGTGCTGAGGCACTGGAATGGGTTGCCCAGGGAGGTTGTGAATGCTCCATCCCTGGCAGTGTTC
>JBCJKH010062220.1:0-16851 GCA_039877255.1 Loriculus beryllinus
CAGGCTGCCCCAGCCCAGCTCTCTCAGCCTGGCTCCAGAGCAGAGCTGCTCCAGCCCTCGCAGCAGCTCCGTGGCCTTTTCTGGAACTGTGAAAACAGGGATTTTAAATCCCGACCTATTCAGCCTTCATTGTACTCCCTGGGCCTCTTTGTGACCCTTCTGTGCTTTGGTACGGTACAGCTACTGGGATGGGAAGAGGGGTCTCTGGCTGGAACCACCTCTTACTCTTCATTTTCCACCCGTTTCAGTTTCACTTTCAGACCAGCATTTCACTGACATGGGGACTCTTGCAGTCTGGGTTCCTGACCTAACCACCTCCAGATGAACCTGGGATTCCCAGGTGAAAACAGCCTTCTGGGAATAGAGGCTGAGACAATTCTGACCGCAGTAGTCTCATTCTCATTTATAGATATTCCTGCCTGATCTATCCATTACTAACATGTTTAGAGCAAACACCCCCATCTGTGCAATCCTCATATGTATATAACACATGCCTCAAAGGACTAGATGCTGCTCAAGTGCTCTGATGTTTACTTTCACTGGCATAGCAATTTGTGAATAAGTTATTTAATAATTACTGTGTAATTAGAGTTCTACCGATCCCTGATGAACTGAAATCCACAGACAATGCCTATCAAATGAATCATTACAAATATCTATAAATTACATGGTAAAGTGTGCCAATGTCATGATGAAACTCATAAAATGTCTAAAATTCCTTTAAAAGGAGACTTAATTGAGGTTGGAGTTATGTCTGCATATCTCTGTGCAGAGTTTAAGGAGGAGCACATTGCAAGATTGCACTCTTCCAAGAGAAATAGAGCACCACATAATGTTACAAGTCAGAGGAAACAAGAGAGGAACACGAAGGTGAACCATAATGTGGACTATTCCTGTTAAAAATGAGTCACTGAGAAGTACAACTGCTTTTCATTTGGTACAGAAGTGTGTTGGAAAACAGGTAGAACAGGAGACGAATAGTGCCTGGCTAATCTATAGCACAAGTCGTTGTGCCAACACTCATAGGAAGGAAACGCATTTATTGCCTGGGGAGCTATTAAAAGCTGAGATCAAGGAACAGAAGTCTGCTGCAAATAGCCTACAAGAAAATAGAATCTCCAAGCACACACATCAGCAGGCTAAAATAACAAAATGTGCTTCTAAACGGATTCACTTATCATCTCCCGCAAGGGATTTGGGTCTATCAGGCTGCAAGAACTGTTGTCAGACTCGATAGCTTCTCCCTGTTCAAGGCAGTGAAATCTGAAATACTAGATTAGCTATTACATCTATGTTGGGATCCTGTCTCAGAAGATCCCACCCGAACCAACGACGAGTCCCTGCTGAGGTCAGATGGGCTTCTCTGCTCCTGCTTCCAATGCAGGATCAGCACAACTCATTAAGGGAAGCGTCACGCTGCAGCTCAGAATCTTGTTGCACAGATGAACTGCTATTAGCATATTATAAACATCATGTTAACATGCAAGAGCTGAACACAGGATTTCTGGAAATAGAAATATCTTCTCTGTCTTCTCGATAACCAAACCCACCTAAACCTGGCTGGTCTAGCCCTGGCCTGGCCCCAGCTCCTTGCAGTTGCTCTGCAGTGCTGGGGATGATTACACTGACCCTTCTCTCTGCTTTAATTACACATAAAACAAACTGGGTGCTTCGAACGTATTGAAAATGAAATGAATCTGCATCTGCATAAACAGGGATGCTGGTTTTACACAGAAATCAATAAAAAGCACCTGAAAGACATCTAGAAGTGTGAGTCTCTGAGAAGAGGATGTGAAGCAGGGTTAGACCCAGGGCACCTGTTTTCATTAATGCCAACCACACACCCCACTAGTTAAACAGGATAATAAAATCAAGCCAGCGCTAAATCCCTGGGTGAAACTGGGTTTGTTCAGCTTCCACTGAAGTGTTCACTGGAACAGCAGAAAGGGAATTTTATGAAAGAGCTGTGTCTTCTTTTTTGACTTGATTTTTGTACAGAGCAAACCAGAGGCTTTCGGTTCATTTCCTGAACACTGGGGACAAATCCCTGTGATAAACTCGCTAAGCTCCACTGCCAAGGTAATTTTGGTTATGTGCTCCTCTGCTCTGTATTGAAGACTGATGCAGAACCAGCTGTGTAAGGGTTAGAAATCCTCCTCTCTCAGCCTGGTGTATGCATGACAAAATTCATACCCACTCCTTTCTGTACCAGCTACACCCTTAGCTATATCATTAAAACAGTTATTATGAGATGTTCAAGGCCAAGTTGGATGGGGCTTGGAGCAACCTGCTCTAGTGGAGGCGGGTTGGAACTGGGTGAGTTTTAAGGTCCTTCCAACACAAGCCAGTCTGTGGTTCTATCATTCTATGACTTTTAATGTGTAAGAAAAGCCCCAGGAAAAAAATTAATACAAACAGGGAGTTGATGCTTTCAGTCCTGAGAACTGTATTCAAAGCAATGCAGCTTTTAGGGTATTTTTTTATAGCATCTATTGACAGAGACCATAAAGAGGTGAGCTTCCTTTCTTGCACCAGCCCAGGCATGTTTTGAAGATGCTGGTCTGCTCAGGTCACACATTGAGCTGTGGACCAATAATTTACAGAGCCCAGGAGCAGCAACTGCTGGTTGAGAGCAAATGCTAAAAGGTCAGGAATGAGTCTTTCATTTGGAAGCAAAACCAGACTGGCTGCAAAATTCCTTTAGGAGAACTGTGGGACTGATGGGTGATACACTGAAACTGAGACAGGATGGTGACAAACAGTGCAGGGAAACTTTAATCCTTTTTTCACATCTTCATCTAGAAATCGGCATTTAGGGAAAGCATTTTGTTAGGTTGCAAAAAGTCCTATTTTGCTTCAAAATGCCAATGACTTAGTCATTAAAGTTCTATTTTATACCAAACATACTTTATACAATATACTGCTTTGATATTACCAGGAAACTACTTTTTAAGCCCAACTCTAGATGAAGAACCTTACTGAAGAACATAAAGACATGCACAGAACTTCCTTTGGCTGCAAAATCATGGTTTTAAAAACATTAAAGTCTATTGATTTAGATAAAGCATTGTTGGATCCTGATTCCAAAATTTCTTCTGCCTTACAGGCATTTTCTCATGCTCAAAGCTCTCTGGGAAGCTCACCAGCAGCCTTAGCCAAGAAAAGAGGCTGGTGAGGATGTACATTTCATTGGATAGATAAATAAAAGCTGCACATACTGGGATTGTGATAAATAACAGCTGCTATACTGGGATTGTCATAGTTTTCAATGTGGTTACTTCATGAGATTTGTTGCTTTCTTCCTCACATCCCAATAATTTAAGCATTTGATTCTTTTTCTCCAAATAACATTTAAACTGAATAAATGGACAGGATTAAATCATAAATTAAAGGTCTTATGCAAGAAATGAAATGCTCAACAGTACTGCAAAGGTGGGAAAGCAGATGTACAGTATTACAAGCTACTTCTCTACACTTGTACAGGATTTCCACTAGAGTTAGTGGAACCTGACTGCCCCAGCAGGCGTGGCTTAAATAATACTAATGCTGGTTGTTTATTTAAATCACTTGGGGCACTTCCCTCCTGACACGTTGTGCACCTTCCTCATTTCAGCTTTATTTTTATGGCACTACTGGAGATAAAACAGAAGGAAAAATGGGTTACATAAACAATGTTGTAAATACTCAAATTGATTAAACGCTTTGAAAAATGTTACCTGTAAATATTGTAATTTTGTAATAACTTGCTGTTCTTCACAAAGGTCTAACTCTTGGAATCAGTGAATTTTATGATCATCTAAACTCTTAAGTTAAAAATACTTCAAAGTTGAGGAGTTTTCAGTTGTGCAATGAAGTATGAAACATGAAGCAGGAAAACCCTAAATGCAACTGAAGGAGAAGTAAAAATAAATACGTAAGTGCACTCCCACATGATTTCAAAACTGCAGTGCTTTTGAAATCGTAATTCTTTGCAAGTCCTGGTTTATGTATTCTGAACACTTAGGGTTGGCAAGACTTCAACAGTGAGTTCAGGAAGATTATCAAATTAATACGCTTTTCTTACAGGTGAAAAGTACTTGTTGCATTTCTCAAGTTATACCTGTAATGCAGATTATGGCCTTTACAGGGAAAAATGTTTTGAGGTTCTAACAAGCATTGGTCTGCAGGGCAGAAATGACAAATGTCCTGACAGCAAAACAGTACATGTATTTTTAAAAAGAAAAAAACATATTTGTACGTAGTGAATTACCTGTTTCTAGTGTTACTTTGTGATTACCTCTGTGTTTGTGTGATCTGGTGGATGGCACACTTCCACTGCCACTATAGCTGTACATGTTCCCCGAAATAGCACTAAGTGTGATTCATGTTTCTGGTTGGATGTGTGAAGGTTTGATTGAGATGCAAAACTGAGAGAGTTCTTCTGAATGCAAAAAAGGAGCTGTGCTCAGAAATTCAGAAACAATGATGTTAGATTTGCCTTAAACTGTAAGGGCTTTTGTAGAGTAAGAATGATGGTATCATGCAGGGGTGGAGAAGGTCTAGTTGACCTAGAGCAAAACCAAACCTAATAACTCCATAACGTTTGTTAGCAGTCTGAGTAGCGAAATGCTGCTAGTAGGAAAGTTCTCAGTATTGCAGATCTGCCAGCAATATTTGCTTGTCACGTAGCACTGTCTCATCTTTATATTTTTACCAATTCAAATGGCAGTCAACAGTAGCTAAAAATATGTAGAAATTTCTCTGAGTAAGCGGTTGCCTTAGTTAACTTCTGTACAGGCATAAATGGGAAGTAGTTTGTGCAACTGTGAATGTGTGGACAGACAATACATGTGACAATTTATGCATCTCAATATAATATAAGTTGCAAAAACTTTTTTGAAAACTTCAGTTGTAAGCAAAAGAAATACTGGTTAAATAGCATTTAAACTAACTAACCCATTGAAATTGCTCAAGCAAACAAGTCCTTTAAAGCAGTGAAAACACATCAATGCCTTATGAACACAGAGACACTTTTGAAGGAGAAAATTTGTTACGTAATTATGATTCTCAGTCTATCTGTTGGTGATCTGTTTAGTATGGATTTGGTCTTAGGCTGCTAGTAGGTGAGTAGCATTGCATTGGCTGCTGTTATATTGCCTATGTAAGAGGAAGTATCTATTTTCAGACTAACTGAAATGAGGAAAAAAAAAAATCTGAAACTTACTGCATTGATCAAATGATGCTAGGATGCCTAACTTGAAAATCACACTTAAAGCATTCGACTTAAATTGTCCTGCAGCAATATCTACCCTAACAAAAAAAGCTGGTGAGAAACTGATTTTGAGTTTGTTTGCATATGAAGGGCTATCAAATGTAGTTGAGTATCAGTTCCTGTTGCTTGCAGTAACATGATAGCTTTTGAAGCTCCTGAGGGAATCTATGACTTTCTTCATCTCCAGATAGTGTAAAAATGTTTATTAGGATGAGTTGCCACTATTTCTGAATTTTAAACCTTGAGATCTGTCTTATCCAGAATCTTGTTGCAAACAGAAGAACTGAAGTTGCTTAGGAAAAAGGAGAAATAGAGTGTGTATAGGCCCTATGTCTTTCATCAATTCTTGATCTTGGGACTACCAGAGCTACCAAGAATGAGTTATGCACAGAGCTGGGCCAGTGTCTGTTCTGAGCTGAGATGTACCCAATACTGTCTAAAGAATGATCATAGTCCTCTTTTTACCCCTTACCAAGAGACAAAAGTACAGTCTGTGGATATTTAACACTGGGGTAGCAGTATTAAAATGTGTTATGAAAACTGGTGTGCTTATTCTTGCCCTTACCTATCTTGTGTATGGAATGGGGAAACTGCAGGCTAGGGAGCTGCTTCCCTCTGTGAGGCTCCCTTGCTTGTGTTGGGACACAGTACAAGAAGCTGGAAGAACTCTTGCAGTCCTGCTGAGGAAGGAAAAAGGGAGATGAAAGAAAATGTGGGTTCAAGCAAGAAAGTTTGACAGTTTTGGGTGGGGCAAGCCCCCTCTCAAGAAGGCCTTCAGCAGTGTCACAAGCACCTTCCACTTCAGATACATATCTCCTTAGATGGAGTTACTGTACATTTTGTTTCCATATTTTGCTGTATCAGGAATACTTAGTACTGCAGCTATTCGCACATGATTTGTAATCTTAAGGCTTGCTTTATTGTTTGCAAGTATGTTGTTTCAGTTTCTTGAACACAAGCTTCCAGTGGCTTAAGTGGCATGCTGCACTTGGGGCTGCTTGTAGTGAGTTCCCCAGAATAAAGAGCACTGCCCTGAGTCATCCTGTCTCATTTCATCCTTTGTCAAGTCGCTCTAGTGTTAGTTTACAGTTAGTTACAGTTTTTAGTGCTGCATGCTTACCTAGATTTATAAGACAACAAAAGTAAAGTAAGCCTGTCTGTGAGTGAAACCCTTAGAATGTTGTGTTTGATCTGTTACCTCTATTTTAGTAAGTCTGGGCTCATTCTTCACTTTGCTTTAGGAAAATGAAATAATGTCGTAGTTTTTCCTTCAAGAGGTTGCCAAGCTTTTACAGAGCCTCAATGGTGTTCCTTTGGAATTAGTTGTGCTTAGCACTTATGAGAATGGAATTGGGTGTCCTTAATCCAGGTGTTTGTGTCATGTCTGCAGTACAATACAGAAATTATAATACATGTTTGATAGTGCAAGGTTTCCCATGTTATCAACTATTGTGCTAAGGAATCTTCTCCTTTTGCCAAAATGTGCTAATTAAGCTTTCAGAGATGTTTTTTTAATGATCTTTATTTTTGTTTTTGAGTTTGGGTAACTCGCTGCAGCCAAGTTCATCTCAGGATCAGTTGACTTACTTATAGAAGGAGATATTTAGGCATTCGATTATATTTTTTTCATCTGCCAAAGAGTTCTTGACTTTAAGTCTAGCAATATCTGCAAGTGAACATGAAAATTATGTGTTGCTACATACAAATTGTCCTCAGTTATATGATCACTTTTATTAATGCATGATCCTTCAGTTTGAGGTAGATACTGCTCACTGAATTAAGAAAAAATAGATGAGGTTATGGCTCTGAATGATGTTTAAATGTTTATCTGAATACAGTTTTTGTTTTTTTTTCAATTCTCACAAGGTTTTCTGGAGTAATCATTAGAAGAATATCTGAATGCTTATACTAATGAGTTCCGAAAATTCTGAGCTAGTAGCATTATCATCACTATAATGCTGGGAAAGCTAAGGCACAGAGGAATTCAATACAGGAATTGCTGCAAATTTGGAGTGTTCTTCGTTTAATCAAAGCGCAGTTTCAGTGGATATAATTTACAGGTTATTTTAGAGTAGAAATCGGTGATAAGAGTGCTAGCTTTAACTTCAGAGCAGCATTAAATTCAGCCATAGGCTTTGTTGTAAACTTGTGGTCCTGTCTGCATTATAGGGCTTTCCTAGTGCAAGATGGTCGTGATGCTCTGTTCTCCGAAGCACTTGCAGCACTCCAAAGCTGTAGTCAAGGAGGCTGAATACAGATGATAGGTACTGCTTGGTGTTTCTGCATGTAGTCTCCAGAGGCTCGAATTTAGAACTCAGAAAATGAGACACACTTCGTTAGAGGCCACTTCTTCGATGCATGAAGCTCGCTGCTCTGTGTAAATCCCAGATAAGGACAGGAAAACAAATGGGATATTGCCCAACAGGATGCATTTGTTGTAGACCCCCAACATGGCCAGTCACCTTCCACGTCGAGGCTGCTGCTGGCTCTTTGCACTGACCTGGGTGCCAGAAGAGGGAGCACAGAGCACGGTGGAGCCCTAGCCTTACCTGCAGTCCCCCCCGCTGCCTCAGGTGGAAGTAACTGCCAGGATCAACCTGCATCATTGCTGGGGCCACACAATTTTCAGAAAATCCATCTTCTAGCTATTAATGCTATTTATTTTTTTGCTTTTTTTCGCTGTGCGTGTGCAGCTTGGATTCAAAAGCTTATTGCTTTACCATGATGCTCAATAACTGCCCAAAAGGCGTATCTGAATCAAAGTCTACTCTCCCACAATTTCAGGTTCTCTCTTCAAAGTAAAGGCTTTCTCAAGTATATTCTGAGGGCTTTTTCTGTACTTCTGCCCCAGTTTCATGTTTAACATCCTTGTTGAAAATTGTTTTCTGAAAACATCAGCTTGAGGCCTGCAAGAATTAATCCCAAATAGTTTTTAAGTTCAGAAAAAAAAAAAAGCACATCTTCAGCTGGTTTTTTTTTTCTTTTAAGGTGTCTTGGAACCTAAAGTCCTATCAAAATTCAGTCTTGAAACCATATTCTAGTAGCTATTTGGCTTTATTTGCATTTACAGTCACTATATGCAATGTGATTGCAAAATACCTGTACACTGGGCTCACATACAGGAAGTCAGCTATCCTGTAGTACGCTTGGCTCATTCCAACATAATGCTGATTACTCAGAATAACACTGCCCAATACAGAGTCAGTATATGAAAGGAAGACAGCAAGTCCTGTGCTTGAAATCCAAGTAGTAAAAAATACTCCTTACAGTGGTGATTATAGTGCTGGCTTCCTCCTGGCTGGGCTTAGGGCTCTGAGTAGCTGAAGCAGTTGTGTCAGGTGTGTGAACTGAGCCTTGGGTAGTATCTGAACTGTGTCCTTTTGGTATCCCTTCGCTACTCACAATCCAAGACTGTAACAGTTTCATCAACTAGCTGGATGTCCTGGGAGAATTCCCTGAGGATTACTTAGTTTGCTAATCTCTGTTTAAGAGGTTCTGGTGGCTTCATTGCTAACAAAGGCTTAGGCTAGTAAGTACTGCCTGCTACTTTTTTTATTTGTTTAATTTTTAAGAAAGGACTGTGTGATGAATGGCTAGTGAGCATAATGTCAAAAGAGCTTTTTTGTCCTGTCTGTGGTACTACTAGCTTCAGTTAGGTGTGAGAATAAGAGCTTTACATAATTGCCTGCTTTATTTGTCCTCACCCTGTCCCCATCCCACCCTGAACAAAATCTGTGCAACCTGTATTATATAAATATGGTTAGAACATAGAGGGCTGCTGCACGGTCACATGCCTCTTATTTGGGGAAGGTGGGGACAGACCACAAAAAAAACCCCCTCCAAACCATCAAACCCCCAAAACAAACAAGCAAACAAAAAAAGACACCAAAAAGTCCCTCCACACCCCCCCCCAAAATAAACCCACCCTAAGGCTAAGGGAGAGGAAAGGCTTTCTAGTCACTTTTATATAATCTTCATAAGCATGGTTACTATAGAACTGAGCTTTATGGCTTGACGTAAATAATACTGTTCTATTAACAAAAATGTTCATTAAATACTCCATTGGGTTTCTGGATGTTATATTGAACATTTATGACAGTGAAGGGTCGCCAAAATTCTCCTTTTTGGTGTTCTTGTCCTGAGAAAGATGCAGGAAGGAAAATTCTTGGTTTTGTTCTTGCTGGTTTCAATGACAAGTTGCAGTTCCTAGGTGCAGAAGTCAGTGAAGCTCACTATAAACCTGCTAAGCACCAGCTAAAGAGAAACAGGAACTACTCAAATCATTGAAGCTTCAGTATTCTTGCACATCTTTTCATGGAAAGTGGGTATGATGTTTGCAGATTTTTGAAGGAGAAATTGGCAGGATTTTAGGTGCTGTTCAGGTGGTCCAACAGATCTTTCCCTGCCTTCGTAGGTGACAAAACTCCACCACAAAAGATAGACTCTGCAGTCACTGGCCTTCTAAAAAGCTGTTGTACAAGTGTGTACACTTGAAGATCACAGCTGTCAAGGTGTCTTGAAAATGGGTTGTCCTATCTGATGGAGGAGTTTCTTAAGTTTCCCCTTTGTCCAGCACCACGGCAGAGTACACAGAGAGACATCACTGGATGTCAGGAACAAATTTGAAAATCACCAAAAGAAACCCACTGATTACCAAATGTATTTTGGGTTAATTTGTTACTGCCTTAGTAAAACTTGATTATCTTAAATAAGGAGTATCAATAAATATTAAGCTGAATAAGTGCAAATGAAGTTGTGGGAGGTTTAACATTTGGAAAAGAAGTAGTAAATAGGCAGGCACATGAGCCTGGGTGCGGCGGGAGGAGAGACCACTGCAGCCAGCTATCTAGGGTGGCACATTTTGAGCGTGAACTATCAAATGCAGCACTGTACCAGCCTCAACGAGTGTGTTGTCCTTTGTGCTGGTGTCTTCCACATATCAGTCAGAGAACAGGAGCTCTTCAAGTCAACCAACTCTCGTAGCTTCTTCCAAGACTTGAACTCAAATACTGAAAAGAGGTTTGCGTCTATGTGTAAGTCTGTTGGAACTGGAGTCCAGGAGGCAAGTGGCGTTCCCCAGGAAATGTTGGCTGATCTCTCAAAATGAGTGTCCTAGTATTCTGTGTAGTGTCTTCTGGATGATGAAAGTAGTCAGGACTTAAGTACTGATAAATAGCTCTCTTTATCATGCTTCATGCATGTCAAAATTAATTGGACAAAGCTGCTGCCAATTCACTACTCAAAGCAGTAAGTAAAGATACTTGCAAAGAAACCAGTTGAGATCGTGTTCTGCAGCAGTGTTGCCAATTAATTTTTAGTAAAGGTTTGCTATTTAAAAATATTTCGTATGTATCTTGATCTCTAAAAATGACTTTTCAGCATTTTTGTAGAACTGGAAGCACGAAGTAGATTGTTAATTGAAAATACAGTCTTTTGAATATAAGATACAAGTTACAGTTTGGGTGTTACTTACTGTTACAGTGTTTGATCCCAGAATTTAGCCATCCTAAGCACTCTTCTTCATCTTCCATGATGCACCACTTAGACAAGAAATAAGGGTGTGTGGAGAGGAGATGGGAGAATTGCAAGCAGCTGATACTTGTGTTTTTCCTTTGCACATTAGTCACTTCTGAAAATACACTGCAATTTCAGTACAACTTAGCAGTGGTTTGCACTATGTATTGTTTTAAGAACATTTTATACTTTGCAGTGGTTATTTAACTTAGAGACACGAACAATAAAGTTTTGTTGTTTGAACTTCTGCCTGCTTGATTGTAATGAAAGGAGAAGTACGAGCTATGCAAACAGATTTTATTGAAGTATAAAAACAGAGCCGGCAATTTACACAGTCTGCAGAAATGACATGTCATTACCACAAACTACTACAGGAAGTAGCTCTTGAATTGTATGCCAGATTATGTATTAATTTAAGACTTTGCTTACCCAATACATAAAATTAATTGGGCACAAAATATTCTGTGCACTTTAAGAGCCTTTAAACCTCTGGAGAAGAAAAATCTAAGAAGACAACTCGTAGCTCTTTTGTTGGACAAGTGCAGATCTCCTCAAAATATGGAATAGAATGTAATTTAGGAGGCACTTGTTTCATGGGATCACCTCTGAGTCATGAACATGGTCATGCACAGTATCTGTTTCTTAACTAATGGGGGTCTAGGAACAACTGAGATTTTGGGCAATTCCCTGCTGATAAAAACATGCAGGTAAATAATTTACATAATGATCTCACCAACCTAATACAGTAGTTGACTTGCCAAGCTAGTAGTTCATAGATTGTAGCATTCTGACTACCTAGTTCATGAACAACTGTAATAGCTTCGTCCTGCAGCAGAGTGGCTTTTTACAGTTACGCACAGAATGCTCAAACTGACGTCAAGTTCTGGAACCACTGCTAGTGGTTAGGTAACAGTTTTTCCCAGTTAGTTTAATATAACTTAAGCTGCTGCTCCTTCCAAACAGAAGTGTAATCTGCCTTCATCCTTTCCTTATTTTGTCTTGGTATTAGCATTCGCACAGCTGTACTGCAACTTAGTAGATAAAAGATTACTTCAGCTGAAAACTTACAGGACAAAAAAGTTAACTTTTAAAGGGACTTGTTTCCTAAGAAGATTCGCTGTGTGAAGAGCAGCGTAAGTGCAAGAGAAGGTTGAAATACATATCAGGGAAAGACAGGGTCCTTTTCCTCTATTCCACCTCCATAGGTTCCGGGATGCACATCATTCAGTTTGAACAGCAGGACGAAGCATTGTCCCTCTTGTTCACACTGATGAGAGATTTGAAGAAACCTGAAGTGGAGGCAATCAGGTGCTGCTACCAGTTCCTTGTTGCTGTTTAAAAGGATGGTGAGGCAGTGGGTCTTCTGATAAATATTTCCTCTAGTTTGCTTAGACCAGTTACCACAGGCATTTTGAAAGGGGCACACCACCTGGCTGAATAGTTAACTGTACTCTTTATTTCTTTTTCAGGGCAGGTGGAGTACAACTGTCATCTTGTGGTATTTACTAAAAAACGCCAGAAATAGAAAACTAACTTTCATTTTACGTGTAGCGTGTCCATGTGTGATGGACACAGACAATACAGAAATCAATTAGAGAAAGCATTTTGGCTGATAACAGCCCTGTTATATTTTCCTTCTGTTGCCTGCTTTCAGCTTTGTGCTCCAAGATGTACTGCATACAAAGGCTTGAAGTTTGGAGTCCACAGGCATTAGGAATGGAGGGAAGTTGACCTTAAATATCCGTGAAGAGCCATGTTTGCTGAATATTGTCAAGACTGAGATTTAGAAATAAAGTTATCTCCTTCACTCTTGAAGAATGTAAGATAGAACCTTCTGGATTGTGGCAAGTCTATTTAGATTTTCTATACCTATATACTCCTCCCCCCCCCCTCCCTCCACTCAGTTAACCACCAAGCTCAGAGTTGAGCAACTCCATGACTTACATCGCTGCTGCATTTCCATTCCTGGCATGGAAGCCTGAGCTTTTGAAAGAGCTAAATGAAGAGATTTGGCCTGTGGATTCTCTGACATCCCTTTTGCAGGAAGGTCGGTGACAGGGTTAAATACGGCTAAGCAACACCCAGCCCTCTCAGATGGTTTGAAGATACTCTTCAGATAGCAACATGCACCTTTAAACAGTCCAACAGTGTGCTGGGATGTACTGTCTCTCAGTGCATCCAACCAACCCACCTTATACATCTTCCTGAACTGAGCCAGCTGCAGATATTGAGCTTCACATAGAAAAAGGATGTATTTTTTAGCCCTGAACAAGTCTAGAGTGGTTTGTGCTCCTACCAGCACAAGGCAGGAAGACTCATTCCCAGCTGGTCCAATTAAAAATGATGGGTTTAGGTCGATAGTCTGATCCTGCTCTCCTGGTACCCATCCCTTCCTCACCAGCTCCCCATGATGAACAGAGATAGCTGAGATCTCTGGTAATTGGTGGAGCAGCTCAGGGCCAGGTGGAAATCCAGAATTAAAAGTGCACTGATGAGGAGACTTTTAGAGCCTGGGCTCATCCAGGGGTCCAGAAAGCTGTTGATGGGCCAGGAAGTTATCTCAATTCCCAGCAAACATCCTCATGTATGTAGCTCGATTGAACAGCACAGCCACACTCTTGACCAGAAGTGAGCCAAGACGCTGCAGAGCCATTTGAAAGCCACGACTATACACACCATGCATATTCATAAGAGTTCTACAACTGTTTCAAGCAAAGTTACGAACAGCATCCTTTGCAAGCACGATAACCACTGGATGACCCAGGCTCCGTAGCCTTGGCGAGCAACAGTTGCATTTCTCTTCCTCAGGAGGTGATGAGAGGATTAACAACAGTGATGCAGAGACAAAATCTGCTGTGCCCTGCTTAACATGCCAGGAGGAAGGTTTGGGCTGGGCAACGCATGAAAGATTTCCCTAACCCTATGTTTCTCTGCACAGGAGACAATTTGATAGGGAAAATGCCACCTTCCCATCCTCCCCTCCTCAGCTATCGCCTGCTTGGGCTTTCTCAGGAGCTTTCTCATCCGAAATGTTTCCCACCAGCCTGAGTAGAGCAAGAGCTCTGGAGCCGAGATGAGCAGCGAGCTCCCGCATGGCACCGCTCTGCAGAACCCTGCCGAGCGAGCGAGCTGGCTGAGAAGAGGCAAAAATGAAGACAGAGAGGATTTAAAACCCCATAGCACCGGGCACACTCCTCTTTTGGCACAGCGTGAAGACCAGAAAGCCCCATCCCCGCAGGACCACACAGCCCCAGTGCGAGCAGAGCATCACTGCCTGAGCACAAGAGAGTAGGAAACATCCGTTTTCTTTGCATCCCAAAGCACCCATCAGCATCCAGATTTGCCTTCTCTAGCAGAGGAAGGCAGGACACAACCCACTGCACCCAGCCAAAACCAGGCTTAGAGAAATATTCCTTGCTGCTGGCTCCAAAGCAGGATTTAATCCCTTTCTCCTGCATATACCCCATACGAAACACCTAGTTATAGATTAGTTGCTTCTGGAAAGGAGGGGAATGGCCCAAACTGCATATTCAGCTTTGATTACTTTCTGTCAGGTAAGGTATTCACAAGTTCTCTTCCTAGGAAGCCTCAAGGGGTTGTTTATATAAAATCAGTGTTTTATTTCATGTGCTGCCCACCCTCAGATTGCACAATTAATTGAGGGAAACTTTTCTGCTGATCCTTTCCTTCACAGTCAGGAAAAAAAAAAACCCTTTACAAATCATCTTGCATACACAGAAAATAAAGGCACTGCTCAAACACACTTAAACCCACTGAAACAGAAAGGCAAGCTTCCAGAAAAAGGGCTGATTTCTGCCTTTGGAGGTTCATATTGAGGCAGAAGGAGCCGGATCCCAGCAAAGGCTGGATTTGGCCCTTGGAGAGGCCACTGCAGTCCCTGCTGCAAGCCCAGTTGTGGGAGTACGGCAGAAAACCTGGAGCCCAAGCGGGAGCAGTGGCCAGGTACCGCATGGGGCTGCCTCCACCTGCCTCCCAGCACGGAGGCAAACTCGAGCTCCTCGGGAAAGGACAAACCTCAGAGGATGTCCCCCAGCACTGCCCGCATCCAAGCACACACACGTACTAAGTAAGCAGGATGCAAAAGAAAAGCCATCTCCCAAAGCTTTGTGCAGGAAAAAGGGGTTCAGCCCTAGGCAGGGATCTGGCTGCTAAAACAAGGGTCGGGATGGTATTTTAAGCTATGTTTATACACGCTGTAGCACCAGGTAACAGCTGCTTATGCTCCACAGGGAGCCTAAAGCAGGATGGGATGGAGAGCAGGGCCTCGGCACAAGCACCCAGCATCACCCCGGGGGGACTAAGCTCCCCATGAAGCAACACGTCCCTTTTGCCCGGTGGAGGTGCTCCTCCGCACGCCCGTGTCCATCACCCCCATCGATATCACACGCGGCATCCGCCTCCCACCAGCAAGGGATGGGGATGGAAGGGAAGCAATAAAATCATAACAATCATTATGCACGTTGGAAGAGAACGAAGTTGCTGTCAAGCGGCGCTAAATTCCTGTGACAGCCAGGGCTAATTAAGCAGGAGCAAGGAGCAAAGTCGCTGCGAGTGCGGCGGGGACAGGGTTACAGGCTGGCCCTGGGCTGATTGACACCGCTGAGGTTACCTCGGGCTCGGGGAGCTCGCTCATCCATCGCCATGCTCGGCAGGCAGCGAGGCCACCCAGGGGATACGCGCACATATAGAGATAGATACAGAGCTATATATGCACACTCGGCGTGCAGGAGGAGAGCGTCTCGGTGGCAACCGGACACCTTTCGGGAGGCAAAATGGAATCTCGCCGTCCGGTTGTGCACCCGCAGCAAGGGAGGGAGGGAATCGGATAAACCGTTGGCAAATGCACACGCAGAGAACAGAGAGGAGAAGCCCACAAAAGCCCCGGTGCCTACCTTTGCTGGGTGGCAGCAGGCAGATCCCGGAGCGGTTTGGGTCGGTGGCTGTTCCCTTCTTTAGGAAATGTTCGGCTCAGCCGGTGCTATTTGCATTCTTTCATTAGCACCTGTTTCAAGTGAGGAAGGAGAAAGCTCATTACGAGATCAGCTTCCTTTCGAAATAAATTATTCAAAAATAAAGCGGAGATGCTGCCAAATAATAATAACGCTAATAATAATAATAATAATAATAATTAAAAAAAAAAAAAGAAACCCCAAAACACATGTATCTGAAAGCCCAAAGTAGGCAGTTTAATAATGGGAGGTCTTGCAGGTTGTGAGCATGCTCCAGCCGGAACAAATCCTTCCTCTGTTATTCCTCTGAATAAAAATAAACCACGATCAAGAAACCCAAACGGAAGCTTCCTCCTCGAATCCCTGCTGCTGGAAAATATGGAATAAATTCAGCCCGAAGACGCAGACTCTAACCAGCAGCTGGTTTCGGGCTCCAAAGGCAGCCAAAGCCTCTCTTGTCTTTTCCCACTATGAGTCTAGGCCTTTTTGAAAAGGGTTTTAACCTTTTAAAGCTACAGTGCACCAATTATCACTTCTGGAGGACTGTCACTCACGGCGCAAAGAGATTACTAAAGCAGCGGCGGCGGCACGGAGGGAGCAGGGGGAGGTGCGGTTTGCATGGGGAGCCTGTCCTCGGGAAGATTGTTGTATGATTATTGGGTTTAATAGGATTCCCCCCTCCCCCCCCCGCCGCCTTTCCCCTCTCTTTGGGAGGATAATACATGGAAAACTTGCCACCCAGCTCTTGGATAAATGCACAGTCATTATAGAAACGAACAGCTGCTGGATGCGATTCAGGGTGTCGGAGGGACGGCTCCTCATCAGGGTTAACTCGCAAACTGAATTTTCGGGATTAACAGTTTCCGGCCCAGGCGGTGGTGTGAGAGGGTTAATGACACACTGAGAGGAGCTCTGTCAAGTGCTTCCCATCAAACTAAGGATCAGGCTGCAAAGTTTGAGCCGAGCAGCCCTGGCACAGAACTAAAGCGTTCTTCCAGGAGGAGGATTTCGGGGTGGTTTTAGTTTAGCAAATAGGGTTGGGGGGGGGGGGGGGGGGGGGGAGGGGGGGGGGGGGGGGGGGGGGGGGGGGGGGGGGGGGGGGGGGGGGGGGGGGGG